>CAUYRH010098609.1:0-16547 GCA_963574655.1 Perodicticus potto
CTAATATGAGGCAAATTTATATCTTTCAAGTGTAAGCTACAACCCACTTATTGCACAAGAAGATAGGGAAAGGGGAGAGGGAGGGAAGGGGAGGGAGAGGGAGGGTGGGGGGAGTGAGGATAGAGGGCGGGATCACACCTGTGGTGCACATTTGAAGGGTTAGGAGAAAACTTCTAAATACGGATCAAAATTGTTCTCACAAAGTAATGAGAAAGTCTCTTGAATGTTATCGCAATCGGGTTGATGAAAATATCTCTGAATGTATCTGAAGCCCGTACACTGTACCCCACGTTTGAATTATTGTACACAGCTATGATTCAATTAAAAAAAATAAATAAATAAAGGGCAGACCTGTGGCAGCAAGCTCGGGGCTCAGGGCCAGGCACTCGCCTGTGGCTTCCCTGGCCGGAGGGGAGGGAGCCTTGCCGCGGCCCCACTCATAGTCTTTTCCCAGTGGGGCTCTTGTTCTGGCAGGTGGGAGTGGGGGCACTGCTCAGGGACCTTCTCCCTCAGTCTTAGTGGGGGTTAGGCTTTTGGTTCCTCAGGTAATAGGGGAAGGGTGTACAGTAAGTTCAGAATGGTGGGGAAAACTTTAGCTCAGTTTTTCTTCCTAGCAATAGAGTTTTCAGAGTCACACCAGGGTGCTCAGGGGAAGCGCACCTCACTTCCTACAGCACTCTTCTGTGGGGTGAGACAAGAGGTCCACACTTCACTTGTCTGTAGAAAACTTGCAGGAGCAAAAGAGGAGAATAAAAAGAAAGGAAACAGAAAAGCAAGAAACTCAGAGCTTTTTTGGGGGAGGGGATGGGCACTCTTCCTTTCAGATGAATTTTGTACCTGAAGCATGCATTCTTGGGGTTGCAGCCAGTCTCAGCAGAGGTGATCTGCAGAAATCACTTCTCTCTCTCTCTGCTTCCAGTATTCAGCTTAATTGCGCAGTTTCTGGAGGTTATCTTCCCTTTTGGACAGGAGCCTTTTTCGGAAGCTGCTTCCAGTCAGCCATCTTGCTCCGCCCCAGTCAGAAAAGCATAATTTGCATCTTTTTATATTGTGTGTACATATCTTAACAAATTATTGTAGCTATTATTATTTTTATTTTTAATAATTTTATATTTTAACCTTCATACTAAAGATACAAATGATTTACACCTCACCATTCCAAAATTAGACTATTTTGAATTTGACTATATGCTTACTTTTGCCATCTAGTTTTATGCTTTCATATGCTTTTGTGTTACCAATTATCATCCTTTTCTTTTATCTTGAAAATGAAAGCTTTGAATTTCTTGTAAGACAGATTGGGGGTGATGAATTCCCTCAGCTTTTGTTTTCCTCAGAAAGTTTTTAACTCTCCTTCATTTCTGAAGGATAGCTTTGCCAATTACAGTATTCTTCATTCGTATTTTTTCTTCCTTTACCATGTCAAATAGATCATCATCTGACTCTCTCTTGGCCTGTAAGATTTCTATTGAGAAGTCTGCTACTAGGCTTATTGGATTTCCTTATATATTATGTGTTTTCTCTTCGTGCATTCAGAATTCCTATATTTGACTTTGATTATAGACAGTTTTTTAAAATCCAGTAACTGTTTATTGAATGAATAAATAATTGCATGAACAGGTTAATAACTCAGTGACTTTCTTTCATTTTAGCCAGTCAGCTATTATATTCTGAATTTTGGAACCCAACCCTTGTGCCATTCACTTCTACTATTATTCTTTACTTAATATGTTTGATTTTAGATACTTTGATTATAAAATGTCTTGATACATTCTTATTTGGATTGAATCTGACTGTGACCATTGACCTTTCTGTACCTGGATATTATATCATTCTCATAATTTGGAAGTTTTCTGTTATTATTTCTTTAAAGCTTTCTTTTTTATTTTATTCATTTTTTAAATTAAATCATAACATTGTACATTGATGCATTTATGAGATGCAATGTACTGATTTGATATACAATGTGAAATGCTTACATTGAACTGACTAACACATCCATCACAATTATATTCTTTTCTTAATAGTTTTGAAATGTACCATTGTATCATATGTATGTTAAAACATAATTATAGTCCAGAAAGTAGAAGGGAAGAGGAGAGAGGGAGGAGGGGTGGGGGGAGGCAGGAAGAGGGAGGGCATTTGGAGGGATCTTACCTAAAACTGCCTTATACCCCTTTGTCTTTCTCTTCTCCCTTTTGGAATCTTATAATTTAAATATTTGATGTTTTGATGCTGCCCCTTAAATCCTTTAATCTTTCTTTATTCATTTTTAATCTCTTTTTTCCTCCTCTGACTATATTTTCAAATAAACTTTCTTCAACTTCACAGATCCTTTCCTTTGCTTAATTCTGCTACTGAAATCTCTATTACATCTTTCATTAGATTCATTGTATTTTTCAATTCTAGAATTTCTATTTGTTTCCATTCAAAATTTTATTCTGTTAAAATGATTGTTTTTCTGATTTTATTGAATTTTTTTCTTTACTTTTTTGAAGTTTACTGAGTTTATTTAAAATAAACAATTATTATTTTGAATTATGTGTCAGGCATTTCTTTTATCTCAGTACCATTTTTTTCCTTAGTTTGCTTTCTGGTGCTGTAACAAAATACCCAAGATCAGGTAATTTGTGAAAAATAGAGATTTATTTCTTACAATTCTAGAGGCTGAGAAGTCCAAAGTTGAGGGTTTTGCATCTGGCAAGTACCTTATTTCTGCATCATCTCATGGCAGGAGGCAGGACAAATAAGCAAAGGAGAGCAAGAGTGAATCCACTTTCAAAAGGTTCCTTTTTAAAGGGATTAAACTTTCCCATGAGGGTGAAGCTTTTTTGGCCTAATCACATGTTAGAGGCTCTACTTCTCAATACTGTTACAAAGGCAATTAAATTTCAACATAGTTTTGGAGAGGACATTAAAATTATCAGTCTGTTAGGTCTGTTAGCTCGAAATAGCCCACAATCCCATTAGTAGGTATATACTGAAGGGGCAAAATTAAAATTCTATCAGAAGGACATTTGAACTAAATTATTTATCTCAGCTTAATGTACAATTATTGTGGACTCAACTCCAGTGCCCATGAACCCATGGATATATTAATAAACTGTGGTATATGTATACCATGGAATACTATTTAGCCACGAAAAAGATGGAGGCATTACATCTTTTGTATTAATCTGGATGGTGTTTGAGAACATTCTCCTTAGTAATGTATCATAAGAATGGAAAACTAAGTATCCAAAGTACTCGATACTAGCATAATGCCAGTAGATGAACTAACATATGTCCACACAAGAGAAAAACTCAAATTCAAGTAGAGGGAAGGGGGTAAGAAGAAAGGGAGAGAGAAGAGGAAGGGGTGAAATTGGTGAAATTTCACCTAACAGGCACAATGTAAGGGTACATGGCATAATATAAGGGTACTCCTGGGTAAGGGGTACAACTACAACAGGGACTTTACCTAACAAATGCTAATAATGTAACCTAATCACTTGTAACTTCATATTAATCTGAAATAAAAAATTGCACTTAAGTCCAATGTATATTTATTGATTTGTTGTACTTGGTTGAGTTTGACTAGTGGAAAACATAGGGAAGATATTGGGAGGTGGGAAGAAATTGAACTCTGTGTATTTATTGTCCTGGCTTCTTCCCTGAAGTGTCAACATTGTTGACTTCATTTCGCCCGCTGAATGTCATGGCTCCTGTCATATTACCTACATATATAGGCATCCTCTTTGAGTTCCATTTACCACCCCACTTCCCGCTTCAGACCTGAGCATGGTCATGGCTCTTCCCTATTATCAGTGATGGACTACCTAATTAGAAATTCAGACCACACTTCTATTAATGATCCTAAAAGTCCATTTATTAAACTCTTCTCAAATTATCCAGTCTATGTGCAATGTCTGTTTTGTTCAAGGATCCTGGCTAGTACAATAAGTACCAAGGTAACAAGTAGTTTTGAGCAGTGTATATGCCCTGATAAAGTAAAACATAGGCCTAGATTGAATTAAAATAGAGTCTAGAGAAACCATAATGCAGGGGCCCTTGGAGATCATATTTGGATATATTAGGTTTTTGGTTCCTTTTGCCATTATTTGCCCCTTGGCTTTGTGTATCATGAATTTTCATAGATTTGAACATATTGAACTAGATGCAGATCACCTGGAGTCTCTGCACATCATTTTGAGTATTTTGAAATGCATTCTCTACAGATAGTATATCTTTTTATAGCATTGGGTAGTTCAGTCTCAAGAATGTTTGCATATGAGAGTGGTAAGCACAATATAAAAATGCATTATTCCATGAATTCTTTTGGCATAATATTGTTTTAATTGTGAATGGATTAATGGCCAATGGGTCTGGAAATTTTATGCTTGGGTGCTAGAGGAAAAAGGCTTTCAATTTTTCTGACCTATTGTTCCAATTTGGGAAGGTAGCTAGTTGGGCAGTGAAGCTAAAAATGTTTGTGATAACTCCCTACCAGTTGTTGGTGGTGTGGCAAGTCGGGAAACTTCAGGGTGACCTTTGATGGTAGGTTGGGGAAAAGAGATTCATCTAGGACTTAGCCTGTATCATTTTTACTTGAGTTGCTTTCACTTGCATCATTCAGTGTGAAAAAGAAAAGTGCCCAGGGACTTGACCTCAGGCTTCTCAAAATGCATACTATTTTTGGTTTCCATGGAGATGGTTTCAGTGAGGCCAGCTCAGGTCTTGTACATGGCTGTGTCTAGAGAATGTATTAGAATTGTGTTTGTGACAAATTATACTTCCCTTGCAGGATAGAGTGTACAGTGCTGTTCTTTAGTGCTAGAAAATCTGGGGGCATGGAAAAAGCCAAAGGACATGCCTTTTTCTTTAAAATGGCCAAGTCTATTCTGAATTGAAGGAGAATACCAGTCAGAATACAGAAATAAAGCAGGAATATTGAGAGCTGGAGAGCAGGGTAAACTTTATTATAAACTAGGAAAGCAACAGACTATGAGGAGCAGTGTGAACAGTAAAGTATCCTTGGGCTTAGTAATCAAGGAGTCATCTGCCTGGATTGCCTCAGAGGCACCTGTTACCCTCTGGATAAAGGGACATTTGGATTTGTTGTTCCAGTAACATGCATGGGTTCCATGTTCAAAAGAAGAGGAGGTTTCAGGCAACATAGGATATGTCTTCAGGTGACAATCAAGAAATAAATGTGAGCCTGGGTGCAGTGGCTCACATCTCTAATCCTAGCACTCTGGGAGGCCTAAGCAAGTGGATTGCTTGAGCTCAGGAGTTTGAGACCAGCCTGAGCAAGAGTGAGACCCTCACTAAAAATAGCCAGGCTTTCTGGCAGGCACTTTTAGTCCCAGCTATTCAGGAGGCTGAGGCAAGAGAATCACTTAAGCTCTGGAGTTTGAGGTTGCTGTGAACTATCATGTCATGGCACTCTACCCAGGGTAACAGAATAAGACTCCCCCTGCACACCAAAGGGAAAAAAAGAAAAGAAAAGAAAAGAAATGAAATTAGGGATGCACTTCTGAAGCTCCACTTACAGGGAGAAAAGACCCAAATGACAAGGAAGTTTGGAATTATAGAGAATTTCAACTCCTGGTCTCAAGCAATCCTCCAGCCTCGGCCTCCTGAGTGGCTGGGACTACAGGTATTTGGCATCATATTCAACTTTCTGAGTCTCTTCTTTTTTCTTTTTTGAGACAGAGTCTCACTCTGTTGTCCTGGGTGGAGTTTAGTGGCATCATCTTAGCTCAATGAAACCTCAAACTCTCAGGTTCAAGTGATCCTCCTGCCTCAGCCTCCTAAATAGGTGGAACTACAGGCACCTTCTACAATGCCTGGCTAATTTTTATATTTTTAGTAGGGATGAGATCTCACTCTTGATTGGCTGGTCTCAAATTCCTGACTTCAAACAATCAACCACGTTGGCCTCCCAGACTGAGTCCTTTCTTATGATTACATCAGAGTTCAGCTTTTCTCTCTTTCTAGTTCTGTTTCTTTCACTCTTTCACAAGTGTTGCTAAGAGCATCCCCCAAGAAATATCCTACATTCAACTCATATTTTCAGATTCTTTTTTTGGGAAATCCATCCTGTGGGATTTAGTCCTGGGAAGCAGTACTGAAATGGAATTTTCAACTGAATTCTTGCTGGCCATCTGACAAAGAACTTATCGCTGATGGTAGGTAGGGCACTGAAGCTTCTGTTATACATTTGTTAAAACTTTTACTGGTGGTGAACTGAGATAGGGTACAAATGCAGCCATATTTTGGTAGGTACAATGTCTCTGATGTTTGGTATGTATGGGGAAATAGTAAACAGTAAGGCTGAGAAATTGTATTGTTATTATTTGGGTTATTGATGCTTTAGAGAAAAATATTGAAAGGCTAAAGATACCTAAACCATAAATAAAGGCTGCATGTGCATTCCAGCATATAAGGAGAATGTCATGTCATTCAGCCTGAGCACTGACCAAAAACTGAAGATCAGGCTCAGTATGCAATTATAAAAGTAGTAGAACAGAGAATGTTGAATTATTACCTCTAGTAAGTCTTCCATGTCAAGATCAGAGCCCTGATTAAGAAGGAGTGCAACCCTGGAGAATGTGGGGATATTGGTGTGTGTTAGAATGTGTTAAATCTCAAGTTTTGCTTGAACTCTCTGAGTCTGCAAAAGTGATCCTATTCTCCATTTTAAGGACTGGTGCTTGAGAATAAGCAAGGAGAGGAAAGGCAACTTGAGCCTCTTGCCCCTCTGGATCTATCCTTCTTTCCTCTCCTGACCACCAGATCAATAACTAGCATTAAGTCACAACGTAACATAGCAAAGGAATTTCTGGGCCTGTTATAATAGAGAAGAAATTACACCTCAAGGGAATTACTGTATCTACTCAGCACATTCTGATAGGAGATAGGAGACTATACATGTGGCTAGATTTTGAGGCTACTGGATCAGAGGGTAGAATGAAACATAAAGTGCAATAAGTAAAATTTTTAAATATCAGAGAGTGCTCACGTGATACAGAATTTAATACCTTGGCAAATACCTCAAAGGACAGGGCTAAAAGTTCTGTTAGTTTGGCTCTTGGTAGCCTGAATAAATCAATGTGAAGTAAAGAGGTCTCAACCACTGTGGCAGATGGTGAAAAAAGGGGATCAAAAAGCTCAGAGAAGTGAGCATGCTATACTCTGAAGGCTGAAAAACTTGTGACATGATTACATTCTGTAGGAAAGCTTTGAAAATACTCTACCAAGCAAAGCAAAATGAGCTGGACTAATGAGAGAAGGGTACCATCACTGATGAAAAATTAGTTGTGGCCATCCTATATAGGTTAGGGAAACAGTAGGCTATGCTGTTATGGAAATGGGCTCTATGATGATAATATGATCCTGAAACAATAGAAGCCAGGTGGTGGCATTTAATTGTTGCATGGAAAGTAGATGAAATTCCAACCATCACTACTGAAGGAAGGTACCTGCCACAACACTGATCTTACAAACAACTTACCCCTGGCATCCATGTCTTTCCTATGAAAAGTGGACTTAATTGTTACAGGTTTAAATAACCTATTGTAATAGGTTATTTTTCCTACCCCTTGGACTCTAATATTGTGCCATGTGACAATGATGAGGGCTAGTATCATTGCCTGTTTGATGTTAGCATGTGGCCTTCCTGTGCCTTCTTCTCCACTTTCAAAAAGGCCACTTTCGTTTAACACACAGCAAAATTTTCCTTCTGGATCAGCTTCTGTGTATATCTGCTCATCTTTCTTCTTAGCTTTTTTTGGACCTTTGTAATGCTGTGACAACTTTACAAACTAAGGCTTTTATAACAATCATCTAGCCCTCAACACCAGCTCAGGTCTTTCCAGTCTTCAAGAAGCTCCCTAATGCACAAGAACTTGTATGCACAAGAACTTTAGGCTGGTCATTGCCTGTGAAGCACACCACTCTTATTAGCATTATAAGGTTCACTGCCCCATCATGTGCAAAGTCACTGCTTCATGGGACTGAGCACTAACTTTTCTACCTGGTGGAAGATGCCCTCATCATTAACATCCCTTTCTTGCACCCTGGATGGCCACATAGACAGTCTTACCAATTCCAATTACATCTACTCCAACTCTACTTGACAAGAGCTTTATTGATATATTTGTCCAGTAGTCTCAGGGGCCACCTGCATCATCTGTGCTTCCTGGAAACATTTGGGTTCTCAGTTTTACTTGTCAGCCATCTAGGATGGGTAAGATATGAAACTTTTGCTTGATGGGCCACCTTCAAGATCAAGCTTTTGCAAATGTTATCTCATGTCCAGCACACACTGTATCTCCAGGACTTACTATTTTAGTTCTGAGTTTTCCTGGTTTCCTGTTCCATTTCAGACTGCCATTGCTCTGTAATCAACCAATTCAAAGCCTAATAACACCAAGTTTGTTCAACTCTTTTTACACTCCCCATGTAACTTTTTCCCCAAGCCCCAGAAATCCTGCTGCCTTTTGCTTCTTTGGGTGCTTCCATATTCCACATCCAATTGTGGATTCTCCAAACCTATTGACCAATTACTTGGCACTGAAGTTACGGACAATACCATCCACAGGGTCATTACAGCTACCCATAAAGTGGCCAAACTTCTAGCTTGCTGGGCATACCTTCACCAACATGATGCTTGTCCACACCTTACTGTAATGCCCTGGTTACCACCTGTCAATTACTCTTCCCTCACCAATTGAGTCTGTCCCAGATCCACAGCTAAAGTCCAGTCTCAATATTCCCCCTAATTGCTCAGTAGGGACACTGGACACTCTCTCTGCCAATGATTCAGTTCAGTTTTTACCAGACTTCCAAGGATGCCACCAATACCTGTCTTACCATCACAATATACCCTTCTACAGGATACTCTCATACTGATTGAGGCTTTTAGACTGAGTGATTTGGCACCTCTAATCTGATTACCTATTAAGGGATGGGCTGGCTTGATTCTTGGTATTTCTCTTCACCCTCATCTGCAGTCTCCTACACCCTCTTCTTAGATTTCCTTCCTTCTCCACCCCTCTTTAATAGTACAAACTTGGACCAGGGCCATTTACAGTGGTCATATCAGGGACTCTAATCTCCTAGGATATAGGTGTTTCTTATATCAGGGAAGCCTAACACCATCTACAGGCTATTACATCACTATTTACCTGGCTGGTTTAATTCTTACCAACTTGCCATTTCTTACCTAATTGTTTTGTATGTCCTCCATTCATTTTTCTCCTTTTGTGCTTCTTTTTTATTTCAGATTAATACGAGTTTGCAGCTTGACTGTTATTGGCATATATGATGGCTACTGACTTGTGGACATTGATTTTGTATCACAAGATGTTACTATATTTTTTGATCACTTCTATGAGCTTTGTAGTTGATTCCCTGGGATTTTCCAGGTATAAGATCATGCCATCCACAAAGAGATTTTGACTTCCTCTGCCTTCATTTTAATACCCTTGATCTCTTTCTCTTGCCTGACTGCATTGGCTAGGATTTCCAGAACTATGTTGAATAGCAGTGGCCATAGTGTGCATGCTTGTCTGTTTTGAGTTCTAAGTGGAAATTCTTTCCATTTTACTCTATTCAATATGATATTGGCTGTGAGTTTGTTATAGATACCCTTTATCAGTTTAAGAAATGTCCCGCATATGCCTATTTTCTTAAATGTTCTTATCAAAAAAGGATTCTGGATTTTGTCAAATGCCTTTTGTGCTTCAGTTGAGGAAATAATATAGATTTTGCTTTTTATTTAATTTGTGTAGTGAATAACATTTATTAATTTATGTATGTTGAACCATCCTTGAATCCCTGGGATAAAACCCACTTGACCATGATGTATAATTTTAATGTGTAGCAATATCCTGTTTGTGAGGATCTTATTAAATATTTTTGTGTCAATACTCATCAATTATTTTAGTATATAGTTTTCCTTTTTGGTTGGGTTCTTTTCCGGTTTTGGAATCACAGTGATATTTGCTTTCTAGAATGCATTATGGATGATTCCTTCCTTCTCTATGTTCTGGAATAGTTTATGCAATATAAGTACTAGTTCTTCTTTGAAGATTTCATACAATGATGGTGTGAAACCATCTGGTCCAGGGCTATTCTATTTGGATGATTTTCTATGGTGAATGCAATTTCAGTGCTTTATAAGTCTGTTAAATTTTTCTAATTCTTTCAGTTTGAGTTTGGGAAGGTGGTGTGTTTCCAGGTTTTGGTTCATTTCCTCTAAATTTTCAAACTTCTTGGAATAGAGTTTTTTCAAGGAATAATTGAGAATCTTCTGTATGTCTGTTGTATATGTTGTTATTTCCTCTTTTCTGTTTCTGAATGAGATTATTAGATATATTACTTTTCTGTTTCTGATTAGTCTGGCCAAGGTTTTATCAATTTTATTAATCCTTTCCAACAATAAACTTTTTGTTGTACTTATCTGAATGATTCTTGTGCTTTTTTCTGATTTCCATTTCTATGGAATATTGTTTTCCATGCCTTTATCCTGAGTCTTGATTTATCCTTAGAGTTTAGGTGTATTTCTTGGAGATATCAGATATTGGTCTTGAGCTCTTATATCCTGTCAGGGAGTCTATGCCCTTTTGGTGGGAAATTCAAGCCATTCACGTTTATTGAGAGAAACAATAAGTATTATGGAGTTTTGTTCATCTCATTTTGTGGTGGTCCAGTGCTTAGTTTTATTCCTTATGCTGTTGTGGAATCTAGGCTTTGTTCTTTAATTCCTGGGTGTGTTTCCTTTGGTGATGGACCATTGTGCTGATCAGTATAAAGAATGGGTCTGAATACTTCCTGTAGAGTTGGTATAATTGTGGCAAGTTTCTTCAACATTTGTATGTCAGTAAAATATTTGATGTCTCCATCCCAAATGAAAGTCAGTATAGCAGGATGCAAAATCCTGGGCTGAAAATTGTTTTGTTTAGGAAAATTAAAGGCTAATGACCACCCTCTTCTGGCTTGAAAAGTTTCAGCTGAAAGGTCTATGATCATCCTGATATTTTTCCCTTTGTAGATAAGAATCTTCTTATGCCTTGTTCCCTTCTCTTTTATATTGACTTTGGCAAAGTTAATTACAATGTTTCTAGGAGATGATTTGCCTAGATAGAGTCATTCTGGTGTTCTGAAAAACTACTGTCTGACTTTCTGTGACTCTAGTTATGCTTGGGAAATTCTCTACCATTATGTCCTGAAGTGGAGCTTCAGTGCTTTGAGGGCCATCCTCTTCTCCTTCAGAAATCCCTATAATTTGGATGTATGATCTTTTCAAGCACTCTTATAACTCTCTTAGAGAATATTCTGTTTTTCTTCTTCTTCTTCTTTTTGCCTTTGAAATTGTTTCTTTTCCATAGTCTACTCTGTTTCTGAGGCTTTCTACTGAGTTTTGATGCTCCTTTAATGCCTCTTTTGGTTAGTTAAGTTCTGGTATATCTTTCCTAATTATGCCCAGATCCTTGGTGACTTTGTGTAATTTTACTAATTTCCTCAGATAATTTCTGGAATACATTTTGTGTTTTTTTTTTCATCTTCTCAATTTCATTCATCTTATTTTTCATTCATATTTTGAATTCTATTCTTATCTTTTCAACACTTTCTCTATGGTTGGTGTTTTCAGCTGCATCTCTCTTGTAATCTCTCCCTTGTAATCTCTTTGGGGAGTTGATCTGCTCTGGTTTTTCACGTTTCCCGAGTTGTTTTGCTGATTCCTTCCCATGTGTATTTTCAGTTTATTTATATATTTATTATACTTTTTAAGCTGGAATGTTAGGTTGCCCCTAAATTGTTATTGAGAGATAATCTCGTTAGGGTTCCTTAGGCATCACCCAGGCACCCTGTTTGGAAACTAAAACTGTCAGGCTGATATCAGATCCAGAGGTCCCAGGATATGGGGCTCCCCACTGTCCTTCACCACTGACTATTCAAATAAGCTGCTGCTTATATCTGTGACCCTTCCAACACATAGCTTCCCTTAATTTCCTTTTAGGGCTGCAGTGTGTGAGGGTCCCTGAGAGCCAGCTTTGCTATTTGTAAGTTAAGTGCAATGGGGATGGAGGCAAGATCTCCGGGTGATGTTTGAAGGTTGGGAGTGGCTCCCAGATACTGAGCTGAATAGTTCCAGTCAAAATGTCAATCCTCGCCCACAAATAAGTTGAAAAGCTTCTGTTTTCTCCAAAGTCTAGGCTATAAGAAATTTGAAATCGCGGGCTTTTCCTGCAGTTGTTAGAAGCAAGTCTGTGGCTTGCCAAACTGTACCAGCCTGTTGGGCAAACAAATTTTAAAAGCCATTGTTTTCACCAAACTCTGTGCCACAACATATTAAAAATGTGGTGGCATTCGCCTGTGGTTGGGAAAGCAGAATCAATTGCTTGAGGGACTGTTCCAGCCTTCATTTCAGCCTTGCAAGCAAGAAAATTAAAAAACCCACATTTGGGCTGCAACGGATTTGAACTGCCATGGTTTTGGGCTGTGGTAAGGGGAGGGAATATGCAGCTTACCGAAGTATTCCAGCTAAAGTTCCAGCCCCATGAGCAAAAAAAGCCATGATTAAAAAGCCCCATTAAAAAAGCCATGGTTTTCACCAAAGCCTGGGGTATAACAGATTTGAAATGCTGTGGCTTTTGCCTGTGGTTTGGGGATGGAATCAGGGGCTCTCCCAACTGTTCCAGCTGAATTTCCAGCCTCAAGTTAAGGACAAATTCAAAAAGCTATGGTTTTCACCAAAGTCTGGGCTGCAACAGATTCAAAATGTCACAGCTTTTGCCTGCAGTTGGGGGAGAAGGATCTTTGGCTGGTTGTCTATTTCCTGGGATTTCCCAGAGCAGGGTCTCCAGAGGTAAGATCCACCCTTCTCTAAGTCAGTAGGAGATGAACTGGGAGCTGAACCTCCAGGAGGGGCCTGCTGTGCATAGATGCCTGACAGAGCCACTCCAGAGGGTATGGTAAGTCTTCCCTAGCAGGAAGGAACACAGGAGAAATCTTGCCTCATCCTAGTTGGTGTAGTTGAGTCACCATTTCCTCCTGCAGCTCAGGGCATGGCACACTCAATTTACTGGTTCATGCAGTGCAGAAGCTTCTCAGAGTTCCTGACAGACACAGTGGGGGAGCAGGACTTGTCTTCCTTTCCCCCATGGCCAGCTAATGATTCTGCCATTTGCCAATGACAGATAAAGTGGCCTCTGTAACCCCCGCTTCCTCAGTTGCTATGAGATGGGGTAGGGTTTAAGGCTCTTTCTTCTTTCTGG
The DNA here is from genome assembly GCA_963574655.1 of Perodicticus potto. Taxonomy (NCBI): domain Eukaryota; kingdom Metazoa; phylum Chordata; class Mammalia; order Primates; family Lorisidae; genus Perodicticus; species Perodicticus potto. The sequence continues at coordinate 13,266 of CAUYRH010098609.1, forward strand.
TGCTTGTGGTTAGGGAAGCTCCTCCTAGCTATCTGCTCTGGGCTATCTCTGACACACCCGGGTGCCCAGAAGCAGGCCTCTTCATGGAGCAGTGTGTTGTCCAAACAAAGAAAAAGGAGAGATAGTCTGTGGTTTCCAGGTGGCTTGAGCCAAAATTACACACTATTCTGCCAGGCAGTATAGGGACCCAGGGGAGGATATTCCTAGGTGCAGCAAAACTAGAACTTTTTTTTCTTATAGTCCTCTCCCATTGGGTGAGAGATCCTGTATTTTGCTGATCTTGGAAAGTCCCTCAGGTGTGGAATGGGTCCCCCTTACCATCCTATTCTGCTCTTGGCTTTTCCAGTCTGGTCTGTTCCATAACTGTCCTCAGTTCTCTTTCATCCTATTTTTTGTCTTTGTCCTTGTAGTTTGTTTCAGTGGAGCTGCTGAGCACCTTGATTTTGTGCCTTTGCAATCTACTCTTCAATTTCAACTTCTCAGAGTTCACTTCACTCCAATTTCCCTTTCTTCTTCTTTTTTAAAATTTCAGATTAATACCAAGGTTACAAACGATAAAGTTACATTGTTTGCATTTGATAGGTAAAGTCTCTGGTGTTATACCCCTCACCCAGGAGGTGTGCCACACCTAACATTGTGCTTGGTAAGTGAGAGCATACCACCCCTCCCACTGCTCTTCTCCCCTCTCCCTCTTTCCCTTTACCGCCTCACTCCTCCACTTCCCCAAACTTAAATTAATTGACATTTTCTCTTGTGTGGGCAGGTATTTGTTCTACTACTGGCTTCATGCTAATATTGAGTACAATGGATGCTTGGTTGTCCATTCTTGTGATGCTTTTCTAAGGAGAATGTTCTCTAACTCTATCCAGGTAAATATAAAAGATGTAAAGTCTCCATGTTTTTTATTTTTATTATTTTTTTATTAAATCATAATGTACATTAATGCATTTATGGGGTACAGTGTGCTGATTTATATACAATTTGTAATGCTTACATCAAGCTGGTTAACATAGCCTTCACTTCTCTTACTTAATTGTTGCATTAAGACATTTATGCTCTACTCTTAATGTATTTGACATAAACACTTGCAATATGCACAATAGGTGAGGTCCCACCAATTACCCTCCTTCCACCTGGCCACCTGCCTCCCCTGTCCTTGCCCTCCTCTTCTCTCCTTATTTCTGGGCTATAATTGTGTTTTATCATTCATATGAATGTGATTATACATTGGTTTCATAATAGTACTGTGTACATTGGATATTTTTTCTTCCATTCTTTTTTTTTTAATTTTATTAAATTATAATTGTGTACATTAGTGCAATCATGGCACACAATGTGCTGACTTCATATACAATCTGAAATATTTTTATCGAACTGTTAAACATAGCCTTCATGGCATTTTTTAAATCACTATATGAAGACATTGGTATTCTACATTTAATAAGTTTCATCAGTACCCTTCTAAGATGCACCGTAGGTGTGATCCCACCATTGCCTTCCCTCCACCCATCCTCCCCTCTCCCCTCCCCTCCCTTGCCCTTTGCCTGTATTCTTGTGCTATAATTGGGTTTTAGCCTTCATATGAACGCTATAAATTAGCTTCATAGTAGGTCTGAGTACATTGGATACTTTTTCTTCCATTCTTGAGATACTTTGCTAAGAAGAATATGTTACAGCTCCATCCATGTAAACATGAAAGAGGTGAAGTCTCCATCTTTCTTTAAGGCTACATAATATTCTATGGTATACATGTACCACAATTTATTAATCCATTTGTAGGTCAATGGACACTTGGGCTTCTTCCACAACTTAGCAATTATGAATTAGGCTACAATAAACATTCTGGTACATATATCTTTATTATGATGTGATTTTTGGTCTTCTGGATATATACCTAATAAAGGAATTATAGGATTGAATGGCAGATCTATTTTTAGATCACTAAGTATTCTCCAAACATCCTTCCAAAAGGAATGTATTAGTTTGCATTCCCACCAGCAATGTAGACATGTTCCCTTTTCTCCACATCCAAGCCAGCATCTCTGGTTTCGGGATTTTGTTATGTGGGCTAATCTTACTGGAGTTAGATGATATCTCAAAGTAGTTTTGATTTGCATTTCTCTGATCATTAAGGATGGTGAGCATTTTTTCATGTGTCTGTAGGCTGCACCTGTCTTCTTTAGAGAAGTTTCTCTTCAAGTCCTTTGCCCACCCTGAGATGGGATCACCTGTCCTTTTGTTGCTAATACGTTTGAGTTTTCTGTGAATTCTGGTTATTAAACCTTTGTCTGACACATAACCTGCAAATATTTTCTTCCTTTCTGAGGGCTGTCTGCCTGATACACTTACTGTGTTCTTAGCAGTGCAGAAGCTTTTTGGTTTGATCAGGTCCCAGTAGTATATTTTTGATACTGCTTCAATTGCCTGGGAGTCCTCCTCATAAAACATTCACCCAGGCCAATTCCTTCAAGAGTTTTCCCTGTACTTTCTTCTAATTTTTTTATAGTTTTATGTCTTGAGTTTAAATCTTTGATCCAGTGAGAGTCTATCTTAGATTTAATGTTGAAAGGTGTGGGTCCAGTCAGTCTTCTACAGGTCACCAGCCAGTTCACCCAGCACCATTTGTTAAATAGGGAATCTTTTCCCCACTGAATGTTTTTAATTGGCTTGTCAAAGATCAAATAGCAGTAACTAGCTGGGTTCATCTCTTGGTTCTCTATTCTGTTCCATACATCTATCTCTCTGTTTTTGTGCCAGTACCATGCTGTTTTGATCACTATCAATTTATAGTACATTCTCAGGCCTGGTAGCATCTTTCCTCCTGCTTTGTTTTTATTACTGAGTAATGTGGAGAAGCCAAGATGGCGATCTGTAGCCAGCTTTCCGCAGAGGTTCCCATCCAAAAGGAGCGTTAAAGGACAGAAACTCAGCAAGAAAGCTGATGATTTGGATCTGAGCCAAAAGAAAAGGTCGAAGAGTGCACATCAACCCTGCTGGGGAGACCTGAGACCCCGAGGACACAAACAAAAAGGTACAGAACACATCACCAAGCAGACGGGAGTCCCCTCCCCCATGAAGGAGGTTCGCCATACCTCCATACAAACAAGCCAGCAGAGTCCGGACGGCCTCCCATTCTACCCCACGGGAGAGACCTTCTAAAAACCAGACCTCCTTCCCCTTCTAGGGTGCCGCAGCACTCTCCAGCCAGGCATAAAACTGTATATACTCTCTACCTGCAAGTCGGAGTTCCTGGTGTTCCCCTCCACTCTCACCCTGAGGTCT
>CAUYRH010098614.1:0-19791 GCA_963574655.1 Perodicticus potto
GGTGACAGGACAGAGGGACAGAGACAGGGAGAAGGGTGATGCTCTGGGGAGAGCCAGAGGGGTGACAGGACGGAGGGACAGAGACAGGGAGAAGGGTGGTGCTCTGCAGAGAGCCAGAGGGGTGACAGGACGGAGGGACAGAGACAGGGAGAAGGGTGGTGCTCTGCAGAGAACCAGAGGGGTGACAGGAGAGAGGGACAGAGACAGGGAGAAGGGTGGTGCTCTGGGGAGAGCCAGAGGGGTGACAGGACAGAGGGACAGAGACAGGGAGAAGGGTGATGCTCTGGGGAGAGCCAGAGGGGTGACAGGACGGAGGGACAGAGACAGGGAGAAGGGTGATGCTCTGGGGAGAGCCAGAGGGGTGTCGGATGGAGGGGAAGCAAGGGCAGGCTTGGTTGTATTTCAGGTAATACCTGAAAACAGTGAAGTCAAAGGTGAAGGTCAAACGCTTACACCTGTAGGGAGAGGCTTTGAAGCAAGAGAGAAGGTGTCAGATGCCCAGGAAGAAGAGGAAGCCAGAGAGGAAGCCAGAATGTGGCTGGAATGAGGGGAAGGAAGAGGAAGGTGCACAGAATATTTTAACTGCAGTGAGAGTCCATGGGAGGGTTCAAAGCAGGGAATGACATCACCCAACTTAAAGTTTGCAAAATCACACGCTGTTACGTTTGATGGATGGCAGAGGCCAGGGTGGAGCAGAGAAAGCAGTTGGGAGACTAATGCTGTGGACAGGTAGGGGACAATGCCTCTCCAGCCCAGGCAGGGGGGCAGAGATGGCCCTTACTGTACATTCCACATAGAAGCAACCAGGATCCCCCATGCCAGGGCCTTTACCTCTCAAAGCCCAAGTCCTTCATCTGTCAAGATGGAGATAGTGACCTCGGCTTTCTGAGGTTATTGGGAAGGACAGTCTTCAAGCCATCCACTGACACCCAGCACAGTGCCTGCCTTCGGTGTGTCTCTCCAAATGCCAGCCACCTCCTCACTCTCCTTGACCTCTCTTAGGCCAAATTAGAAACAACAAGTGAGTCAAGGTCATTGCGATAGGCTGATGGAATACGGGACACTCTAATGGATTTAAACTAGGTGAAAATGCAGACAAAAACAAAAAGGAAACAATAGAAGGAAATTTGTGTATTCTACCAACATGCTGAAGAGGTTTCAGTGAGGCCGACACAGACGGAAGCTTTGATTCTGTCCATCCAGTCATAACCTGTCCCTGGGAGCCGTGGGCACAGTCCTGAGCCAGGGGATCCTATTACAGCAGGGAGAGAGATAGCTGACAAAATGGGGCTTTGTGTTTTTTTATCCCCAAAAGGTCTGTGAGTGGGAGAGGCCCTTTATGTCCCTGGTAAACTTGAGCCCTACTGCAGGTGTCTGAGTTTACCACGGAGAGGAAATGACTTTTTTTACACCTAATTTAATCCGAAGCTATTCACAGTTTAAAATGTTTAGTGACGGTGACCTTTTTAATGACTAACACATTGCAGGTGGTCCTGCTGTAGCCGCAGTCAGTGTTTGCCATCAGAAAGAGAAAGAGAGAAGTAAATGACCAGTCCCTGGCAATTGTCTTCGTGTTGCAAGATTCAAAGGACAGCTGTGTCTGAATGGGACCATAGTTCAGCATCTGTGAAGAAGGGTGAGGTCCTTTGTCCTCCATAGTGGAGCTGCTTTTTCTCAGATTTTCTTGGAACTGAGATATGAGCAGAACATCTCAGAAAGACTTAGAAACCCCATGTTGCAAGCCGCCTGCCCAAGTCCTGGGTGAGTTTTCTTTTAGGAAGGGCAGATGTGTCTATGATCCTTCAGTGGCCCAGAAGGGAGACAGAATTGTTTCTGGTGTCGACCGCCAGCCAGATTCCTCGGCTTTGCACAGACTTGTGGGACCAAAGAATGTCCAGGTAAAATTACCACCCTGGGTGAGTTGAAGAAGACCCCGGGAGAGAGAAGGGATTACAGCTCTCATAAGACACACCCAAGGCCCTTGACAGTGTTTCGTCTGCCACACCCAGTACACCAACAAGGGGGCTTTGCTTTCATTCCATCCCAAACTGGGTGATGCACAGGCTGCTTAATTATCCGAGTGACTTGTTTAAGGACCCATATCTGGTCTCGCATTGTCCTTCAGGGCTTCTCCACAGGCACCATATTCTAAAGGCCTCCTTTATGGAGACTACAGTTGTTCATACACCAGGAGTAAAAACACCCCAAGTGTCCCTTGGCAGTGTGACGGTGTGCCTTGTCAGCAAATGCCATGTTAAGTCTGCAACTCGGGAAGCAGATACGTCACTTGGTGTCCTGTCTCTCTCAGCAAGCATCTTCCCTGGGCAGGTGGACGAGCTCCCCTTGGGGCATGGTGGACCTTTTAGAGAGCTCAAAGCAGTGCGTTTCATTGTTCCAGCCTTCCCCTCTCTGTCTTCCTCCCCTCCCCTCATGGATCCTACAGCATGACCCCCCATCCCCCCACTTAGATGGGAAGAAGCAGGAAAGGAGGGACATCCCCCCCCACTTAGATGGGAACAGGACTCAGGAAAGGAGGGACATGGAATAAGTCAGCACCTCTTCAGGGCCAGCTGCTCCCCTGTCTGCTCAGCAGACTGGGCCCTCGCTGCTTCTCCCCACGAATGGGGTTTCCCATGTCCTGGTTGATTCTTTCAGCATCTGTTTTGCTCGGGGTTCTCTGCTAATTTCTTATAGAGGTTGATAAACATTCTCTTGTCATTCGCACTGAGAGTCCGACTTCTGAGATCTGCACACAACAATCCTGCTCCAAGATTGGGGATGTCACAGAAGCCTTCTTACTGTGTCACTTACATCCAAGGAAAAGCGTGGAGTGCACATAGGCAGCGCGGTCACCTACAACTGGGGGTGGAGTGCTCTAAGGAGAGACCCGTGGGTCCTGAGGACCCTGCAGGGTCTTCGATTCTTTCATACAAGTACCAAGGACTAAGCCACACAGTGTCACAAATCAGACCTGGTCCCCAAGCTCCACCTGTTTCAGAGCGTTCTTCTATTTCTTCCACTCTCTTCCTCTCGTGCATCATTATTATAAACTCGTTAGATTCTGAAACTGGAGTGGGATGATGACTGGGAAACCCACCAAAAGTCACGGAATGATACACTTCAAATGCGTGGGAAAATGTTTACTTCACAAAAATGTTCCAAGCCCTATACAATCAGTTTGCACATTTTTTTTTCTTTATGTTTGTCTTACTCCAGTAAAAAGGTTAATTAAAGAAAAGAAAGTTAAAATAAAATGCTGAAAAGCTCAAATTTGTGTTTTATATTTTAATGAAATCATACCTTACCACATAATGGCAAAGAAAGAAAAGGTCGTTGATTTATTCGCGAGCTCACAGGGCATCTATCTCACTGCATAACAGTTGTTCCAGAATCCTCAAGCTGTTAGGAGAATCTAGTTGTTAAAGACATTGTATCAATGGAATTAAAATAACGTGTTTCAAAATGCAAGGAATTAACATGAACCAAGCCTTCTAAATACCATATTGAGGCCTATCTGCTAGATGCCATTTATTCGTGTTTAAAATAGTATAAAGAAAAAAAAAACCTAAAATGATTTAATTCTCTCTCTCCTTCATCCTAGCACACTCTCACCCTACAACTTTTTACTGAGCTTAAGAACAGTTAAAGTTGCTACCTATATTAATGTGAGTACTTTATTGTCCTGAAATTACGGCTTTTGAAGTTTCTTCCTTTCTGAAACAAAAAGAAAAGCGGTGGTTGACATCAAAGAGCAGGCATTCTTCTCACTAGCAATTATGGTCGCTGAATGTTACTCAATATCCACCCAGTTGCAAACTGCCTTTGCTTTTGGTAACATGTACTTATTTTGATCAACACCTTTAGAAAAAAGCACCTAAAAGTACCCAACTACCTATAAAATTCTCACTGGATTCTTCCTGGTGGTGGTTGTTGTGAATCAAAATACTCCTTTAATAATGTATTCTGCCGTATATGATTGTGGGGTTCTTTTTCCTTTTAAAGAAAACATTTAATTACTATCGGAGAGTTGTAACTGTTAGCTGTGAGTTACCAGATGTGAAACCAGACACAAGGGTGAGATTTTACAATTTCGGCACAGCTGCTTGCGACCAAATCTGGTTTAGGACACCGTTCGATGGATTTAAAAACATTACATTTATATTAAAAATAGCAGGTCCTCATATGCAGCCCAGCTGAAGGTCTTCTTGGCAAACTTGTTAAAATCAGAACGAGTCTCTTCAATCAAAGCCCCCAAACAGCCTGTAGGAACTGGCCAGTGACATGTGCTGTCACCCCCACCCAAACATTCTCATAGAGACACATGTGTCTGAGCCTTTTGTCCGAATTCTAAATTAAATCTCCAATTCTTTTCATTTGTATATTGTGCTCTGAACACCAGGATGTAAAGGCTTAAAATGCATCAACAGTTTGTGCAGACTTGAAAACTCTTAACTTACTGGCTAATGATTTGAGACAAAGGTGTGGTTTTTTCCCCCTGGCCACCCCCAGCCCCCTGGCATTTGAGTTTTTACAGTGTTGGAAGCAAATAGCTCTCCAAAGCTTAATTTTTCTTCCTCCCCTCACCCACCCCCATGAGTTCTTGAATCTGCAGCTATTATTCTGGGCCAAATTGTCTCCATGCTTAGTGGAGCGTGTGAAACCAGGCAGGACAGCTGAAATAACTGGGGGATGTCGGGTGCGCTGGCCCCACAGCCCGCACCCCAGAGAGCCTGGCCTCAGCCTCGCCTCATTCTTGCTACTATTTAACTAGAGTTTTGAGAGTTTCCAAAAATGTAACCAGTGCACGGCTTGCCTTTCTTAAAATCCAGGGGAATGGGGAAAAGTGGGAGACTCCTAAGTCTACAAATCTAAGGCACATTTGGAAGCGCTACTGGTGTTGAAAACCTGGCCTCTCTGTTAAGTGATATGTGGATATGTTTAAAGCGTGTTCAGACTGTACAGCAGAGTGTCTGAAGACGGTGGTGACATCCTTCGCCCCCCCCACTCTAGTCATACCTCTTCCCAGCATCACGTTGTGACATCATATCGTCAGTTCTTTTGCAGGCTTCTAACATTTTTCTAGACATATACAAGCAAATGTGTATGTTTCTGTGTGTACAGAATAATATACACATTATTCTGCACCTTGTCATATCATGAGAGATCTTGGAGATTTTTTTCATAGCAGATCAAAAAACTTCCCCATTCTTTTTACAGTCATAAAGTAGTTCATCAAATACACATACCGGCCATATTTCATTTTTTGCTTATTACATACAGTGCTAAAAATGAACACCCCATTCATATATCTTTGTTCCTATATGTCAGTACTCTGTGGGATAATTTCCTACAAGTAGAATCGTTGGCGTAAGTGTTTGAAGCATCCTTAAAACCAATGCAAAAATGAATGCGTGTGTGCGCCTATTTTCTTACCAAGTTTGGTGGGTTTGGTTTTCAAGGTCCAAATGGTGACGCCACCACTACAAACAGATCGGGCTCCATTCTGCAGAATTTTTGAGCCTCCATTAAAAGTGAATATGTCACACACAAGCTGGGTCATTCTCTCGCTGTCTCACCACTCTCATTAATATTGGGGGGTTCTTATACTCCCCCAATATTAATGAGTTTAATGTGTGGGGTGTCTGCTTCCCAGTCGCAGTCAGGCTTAGAGTAGCTGCATTTGCTTCACCATAAAGTCACTCACAAGTTACAAACGTTTCCTATGTGGGGGACACTTTGGGGGTCCCTACCACTTCCCAATGAATCCTGTACTTTTGCAAACACTCCTTGCGCTCCTGACTGGTTCTGCCATCCCAACACAGCCCCGTGTCCTGGCCGGAGAAAGAATCACGGGGGTGTTGGGGGGGGAGGGTTTCTGTACTGATCTAGGAATGAAAGAAAAATAACAATAGAGCCATCTTTGCTGGAAGTTAGATTCAGCATGAAACGGAGAAAGATAACATCCAGGTTTCAGCAACAAAGGGACGTGGGGAGGCTCACAAAGTCCGCCTGCTTTGCTGCAGCTCTGCTGCCTTCTGCTTTCCAAGGAACATTCTGGGTAAATTTACTTACAGGTGTGAAAGCTTGAAGGTGTAGGTGGTGCGAGAGAAAAATTGAGGCGTCTGCTCAAGGTGAGAGGGTCAAGTGTCATTTGTGTCTAAAGACAAGCCCTAGATGATGATGGAATCAACAGGCTGAGGTCAGACATCTCGCAGATGCATAAGCAGCCGTGTGAACGGGAGGATCCCTCCCCCCATTTCTCCACCTGTAACAGGAGTGCATTTGACCAGACCAGCAGTTCTCAAAATACCTTCCGTGGTAAACATTAATGCCACGACTTCTTAGAGGTTCCTGAAGCTTAGCAGGCTCAAGACCCTGAGAAGTCCTTCAGCAAAGAGCTGTTCACTTTTTTTCAGTCTAATGTTTTCAAACTATATTTGACAAAACTGTTTCTGGAATTCTTTGCCCTGCAGAGCCCACTTTGAGAAAAGCTGGAAGTTCTTCATTCAAACACTCTGTGATGAACTGATTCCCTGGTCACTAGTTCCCGTAGATTTTTCTCCTTCCTCCTCAACGTCAACAATCCTCTCCGTTATCACTTCCCATCCTGCGTCCCCAAGGACCCACAGCACCGGGGCCTGCACACAGCGGCACTCAAGAGACGTGCGGTGTTGAGGTGCTGGGAGGCGCAGAAGCACCCCTCAAATCTGTTGGGCGTTTAGGCTGGACTGAGTGACTTAGGTTTTCCCTGTGTTGGGTACAAGCAGATTTAGGGGAGGGGATATAGAGGAAGGGGAAAGAAGGGGAGAGAGAGGAGAGATGAGAAGGAGAAAGATGAAAGAAAAGAAATAAACCAAAAAAGAGGAGCTGGTCACGTTTGGAGGGGAGATCATGAAGAGGATGGGGAACGAGTTCACGAAACAGCCCCGAGTCCCCAGCCTGCCTGGCCTCCCCGCTCTGTCTCTGCCTTCTCAGAGTGGCAGCAGTGACACCCCAGCCAGAGAAGGTGCTTATTGAGATTTACTAAGTGAGTAAGTAATGACCACACTTTAGAGCTAGCTGAACTGTGTGTAAGCATGATCTGATTTAATCTGCACAATAGCCCCGTAAGTTTAATCATAACCCATTTCTGAGATGTGGAAACTGAGGCTCAAAGTAGCTAAGTTACCCACCTGATGCCCAAGAACTCAAATCAGCTTGCCCCTAACCAGATACAGTACCTCTCCCATCCAAAGCACAGGCTTGCTGAGGGGTCACCACTGACCCAACTGCTTCCTGCGGCTGGACATCCAAGATGAACGACCCTGGGGGGTCCAGAAGACAGGGGCCCTGTGCTGGCAAGTTTCACTCACCTGCTTTGGAGAGGCCCTCTGTTTCTGGCTGGCATGAGGCAGCTAGTGCAGGCCTTGCCAAGGGCATCCACCCAGGCTCTGGGGGCAGAGTGTCGACATTGCACTGTTGGAAGGGCCATTTCCCAAGCAAGTCTGCTGTACATTTCAGAGAGTGTAGGGTCAAGGGTCTGCCCTTCCCCATCTACTGAAAGTCCTCCTTGCTCACCCTCACCGCTCGATATCTTATCAGTCACTTTACGTTCCTCTGCTGGGCCTGTGGCTCAGGAGGTCAGGGCTCAGAGTGGGGGAGGATTTTTATTTAGCAAAACCTCCAAATTGCATATATTTTTTTAAAAATGTGAGCATCTAAAATTGAAATGCTCAAAGACCTTGGCACCCTGGCAATGCTTGTGATGGGTCAACCCACCCTTCCCTGTATATCAGAGGCAGAATAAAAGCTCCAGTGGGGCCCTCTGAGCCATCCCATGACTCCACTTACCCCCTGGCCTCCTGACCTCCCATCCTCAGCTTCAGGAGGCTTCCTGCCAATCTGCCCAGGCCTGGTGCTCTCTTGCGTACAGTTGCCCAGAATAGAGGGCGGGAAGCGGCTTAAGGAGACTCAGAGATGCTAATTGATCTATGTAAGAGAAAATGGAGTCACGGAGAGGCTGTGGAGATGCAGGGAGAGGCCGGGAGAGGCCAGGAGAGGCTGGGTTAGACGAGACGCACGTGGAGAGAGATCGCAGCTGTGCCAGGCTGAGTGGGGCTTGGTGAGGTGGAGGGCAAGAAGGATTTTAGGGCAATTTGTTGCATGGATGTCATGCACTACAGTACCCTTGACTTTGTAAGGGACTTTTCTTTGTGATCATTTAAATTGCTTTTTGCTTTTTCTTTTTTTAAAAGTTAGACTGCTTTTTAAAATGTTGTCATGGGCACAAGGCAGCTCCCTTTGTTACAGATGTAATGTCATCTGACTTGATTGGACGTTTTCCTCGTCTCCAACTTAGCTAGGAATATTCCCTATCTCGTCTCTACTCTTCCATTTTTCTGGGCTTTGTCCAGTGACTTCAGGACGAGCAGGGGTTGGGCGACCTGGGCGTAGGGAGGGCATTAGCAGAAGGATGTTCATGTTGAGTCTTCCTTATCTGAAATTCTTAGGACCAGAAGTTTCAGATTTCAAATTTGTTTTCTAATCTTGAAATATTGAAAGTCGAGGATATCTAATTTGAAAATCCGAAATCCAAAATGCACCTCCAAAGGACAGGGAAGGGGCGGGGTGACCCATGGCAAGCATCACCGGGGTGCCCAGGTCTTCCAGCATTTCAACTTTAGTGAGCATTTCCTTTGAGTGAGTTGTCGCTGCTTGAAATGTTACAGACTTTGGATTGGGAATTTCAGATTTTCATATGCTCAGCCTGTGTTCCATTCTCTCCCCTTCCTTTTCCTTTCTCCCTGCCTTCTCCAGTTTCCCCATTTGCTCTGCAACACCTGCTCTATCCGATCACTTTGATATTTGACTTTCTTCTTAGTCTCCGCCTCTCCCTTTTCCTTTCTCTCTCTCCCTTTCTCCTTTTTTCCTCCATCATTTGTCATCCTTCCATATCTTTCTCCACCTCTTCGTCTCCTCTTCTCTTCCCTTTATTTCTCTTTCCCCTTCCTCTTCCTTTCAGCCCCTTTCTCCGTGTTTTCCCTACAGCCCCGTGTCCTGTGTGGGTGATGCCTTCACTCGTTGGTGGCAGCACAGCCAACCTGGCTGCAAAGCAGAAAAATGAGTTAGTCATTAAGTAAACATTTGCCATGTCAAAACTGCCCCCCCGAAGTCTAGAGGTTGTAGACTTAATCACCTCTGTGTATGACCAACTCACATTCCTCCCATGACATTTTGCCAGAAAAAAAATGACCGATGGGTGAGGAAGTCAATATGAAATAGAACGGAGTCCCCATTTTACAGAACAAACATTTGGAACTCTCCACCCACTCAGGGTAGGCAAAATCCCACTGGAGTCTCACTTGAATATTTAGGCAGGAATTCCTGAAAAAGCCAAAATTATGGAAAACCAGTCAATGGAGGCAGGGGGATATGTCACAAATTCAAGAGGGATTAAAAAAATCAAGGTCTAAATTGTGGAAAGCCTGACCTCACAACTGGCCCCCGATAACAGGTGGATAGGAAGAATGAGGAGTCCCTGTGATTTCACATCTGCTGTGTCCGACACCCTTCTGGATCTCAAATCTTCAATTCTAAAGTGAAGGTTCAGGATTAGAGTATAGTCTGTGAGTACGTGACGATCAATCAGCGTGGGTGGTTTCCACCTGAAATAACCATGAGCAATTGTGGAACTGGTCATCTATGGCTCGCCCAGTGTTGGCCTAGGCTCTGTCTAGCACGTCACCCAGTTGCTTCTGGGGATCTTACCTAGTTTGGCGGGAGTGGGGAGTAGGTAGGAGGCATGAAAGATTAAGAAGAAATGAGTTTTAACTCAGCATCAAAAATTAAACAATGAAGAAAGTAAAAGGTAATGGTAGTTACCTTTCAACTGAATGGCCGGAGCACAGGAAACTTACTTCCCAGGGAAGGTGAGAGAAAAAACAGGAGGAGAGGACATCTTGGGCTGGTTGGGAAGGAGGCTGGAACCTTCCAAGGTAGTGGGGTTTTCAGGAACAAAATGTGAAACAAAAACAAACTCATGCGCCTCATGGCCCAAACTCATTTTCACTCCATCAACATGTGCCAAGCATGTGCACAAGAGCCTGTCTCGTAAGGGCGAGTTTTCTTCTGCTGTTATAACAAACGACCATAGTGGCTTAAAGTCACAGAAATTTATGATCTTAACAGTTTCAAACACGAGAGAGTTGCTGCTGGGCTGACATGACGGTGTTGGCAGGACGGCACTAAGCTGTCGGCTCTGGGCCTTGGGGATACTTAGGAACTTGGGAGAATTGTGCTAAATGCTCCTAAGGTTAGACACACCCAGAGACCTCTCCTGTGAGTCTTGAGAAAGACAATGGAAGCCCAGCTCTAAGCATTCTCTCTCCGAGGCCAACGTCCCCCACTGAGTGGGGTTCAGGCAGGTGGTTAAGGATAACTAGAGAAATTCCCCCACATACTCCACAGGTGACTTACGAAAAAGCCAGTGAAAAGACGGCAGTGTCAACACCTCCAGCAAACCCAGTCGGTCCTTTCCGTGGTGAGTAAGAACACTACAGAGAAAACTTCATTTAGTCTGTCGACATGTTAAAATGATTTACTGTATTTATTTTGACCTTTGAGTTTTGTGAGGGATTAGGTAATAATGAAGGAAAGGCAATTTTTCTGTAGCAATGTGGAATGAAAAGGGCAGGGTTTGGGGTTGAATCGAGGCTCTGACTTCAGCTGTGGGAACGTGGATGAGTTATCTAATCTCCATAAGCTTTAATCATTGTTCTCACTTCAGAGACATTGGTGATGGTTGCATGAGACAAAATGTGCTAAGCGTGTGCACAAGAGCCTGTCTCGTAAGGGCTAGTTTTCTTCTGCTGTTATAACAAGTCACCATAACCTTAGTGGCTTAAAGTCACAGAAATTTATGATCTTAACAGTTTCGAACATCAGAGAGTTGCTGCTGGGCTGACATGACGGTGTAGGCAGGATGGCACTAAGCTGTCGGCTTGGGGGGGGGGCGGGTCTTTTCTTTCCCTTTTTTTAGCTTCTAGTGGCTGCTCAATTTCCTTGGCTCAGAGCCCCTTCCCTCTGTCTTCAAAACAGTGGCAATGCATCACTGACAATTCGCCCTTAGTCCCATCTTCCCCTGACCACAGCTGGGAAAGAATATCTGCTTTGAAACACCACATAATATGACTTGGATAATCCAGACTAAGCTTTCCATTTCAAAGTCCTTAAATTGATCACGTCTGCAAAGTCCCTTTTCCCATTCCAGGAATGAGGAAGCAGCTGTCTTTGGTGTCCCGCTTTCTGCCCACCCCACACACAGTACGTGTTTATAACGTTTATTACTGTTAAGAAGTGACTTTCCAGATTGCCATCATTCCAGATGAAGTCCTTTGTTGGGCTGTACAGTAACTTGAAGAGGTCATCTTTCTGAAAGGAAGGATAACAGCCATGTATTAAGAAAAGAAAGAATATCGATTTTAATTATCAAACTGCCCTAACAATATACGTTCTAAGTTGAATTAAATAGTAGCTAACATGCACAGGTCTCAGTCAAGTTTGAAATATGGTTTTAGGACATGTTTTTCTTTTACATGCACACTCTTATTTAATCCGTATAGACCTGTGATATATGTAAAACCGTCTACTTAGGAGCAATAACAGAGTCAGCTTGGAGATGTGAAATGGCGTCCTCCAAGTCCCACAGAGGGGAGGTGGGATAGCTGGGGGTTTCTAGATGCTGAGGCTCACCCTCACGCTCTAGCTTAATCTTGTGGTGGAAAGAATACCTTTTAGAGTTACCTGGCCAGTCTTTGAGGTGGGAGGTGGGCCTGTTGAGCCATATTTGTCTCTCTAAAGGCCAGTGTGGGGGCTAGATTATGGGATTATGGACAGCCTCACTGTACTGCCTTGGGGTCAATGTTGGGTGTTCAGAAAGGAGACGTAGCCTAATGTCCAGCCCCCTTCCATGTAGTGAAGTGCCATAATACTTCTCAGCACAACGCCCGTCCTGGAAGTGTTATGGTCCCTGTGACATGACTGGACCCCATCAAAGACCCACTGCAACCCCATTCCGACCCCCAAAATCCCGACCACCCACATCGGCATTCAGTTTACATTCCACCCTTCCGCTATGAGCAGGAGGCAGAATTGTGTGTGACTTGCCAGTTTTCTACAAGACCGTATAAAATTTCACACTTATGATAAATGCCTAGTACTAGGGTTTCATAAAACCATTTAGCGTATTAGAATCTATTAACCAGACTGAAACCATGACCCTCGTTTAGCAGTTATAGACTGTGGCAGCACTTAATCCATACAGGTTGATTTTTATAACATTTATGATCTGAACCAGATCCCTTAATGCCTAAACTCATAACTATTGTCTTGAAATATGAGCTTCCGGAAAGCACCACTGGCAGAGCCCATGTGATGGTATAGGAGGGAGCTTGTGCTGATATCCTGAAGAACAGATCAATTTGGATGTAGAAGTTCACAGTGGATGGGAAGTTCGGTGACCGCTGTTCCGTAGGAGACCCTGGACTTCCCGTCCGAAGTTCACTGCCTCCTCCTCCTCCCTAGCAGATTTTATTCTGGATTTTATTGGGGCACCCTCCCCGTCACACCTGTGTGACTTAGGAGAAGCTGGACTTACCTCCTTGGCCAGTGATTGGTTTAGGGACCCAGGTTTAAACCACAAGCAGTCACTTTTCTCCCAGCAACTGTTTTGCTCTAGGGACAAATGACCTACCCAGTTAGAAGGAAGGCGAGAGCTAATATTCTATAACTCAGGAGAGACTCTCTCTTGTACAGACTTTACACAAGAAAGCCTGTTGACCAGTGCTACTGGCAGCCACATTATATTCCTACCAAAATTCGCCTGGAAAAAAAGTAGTTACATATTTATTATGAGAGTCTGACATTTTATCCCATTTGCAAACTGCAGACTTAAACTGTCAGAGTTTCACGGATGTGGCCGGGAGATACAAGACTCCGGGGTCAGAGACAAAGGCATTTATTACTTGTGGCTTATTTGCATATGGCCCCGGACCCAAGTTCCCACAGGCGATGTGAAGTGGTCCAGGTTGTACCTCATACACCAGGAATCCTGAACGTAGGGAGCCGACAGACCACGCCTGCCTGACGGTCCAGAAGGAGACAAAAGTTTCTGAAAACATAGTCCAGAACGTAGACAGTCACTTCCATGATGATAACTGACTTCCACTCTTGATTTGCTGTTAAAGGAGACAAAAAATATTCTTTTTGTTTAAGGTAGTTGAGAAAACATTTCTTTTTATTTATAGCCTAATTATCATAACAGATAAAATAACCAATGACCTATAATCTATAGGAACTCCACGATCCTTAGCTCTTTAAAGGAAACTGACCCTTTAATGGTCATTTTATTAAGTTGTCTTTATCTTTGAGAGGGAAAGTTGTCTTTGATCTCTACTTGGATTTTTGGTACCTCAATCGCCAATAGGGGATTTAAATCCAAAAGAGATTTTTCTCAGAAGGGGAGGGCGCCACTGCAATTCCTCAATTTACAACCATGTAACTAAATCACATGAAATGCTGTACAAAGGCCTGGGTGTCGAAAGTCTCTCTGGTAACAACCCTCAGCATTGGACAGGGGGTCCTTCATCTGTATCATGGCTATCACTCCAACAAAGAGCATGTTAATATATTCATATTGGAGTGCTGCTTGGAAGAATGCATTTCTCCCTGGCTAAGCATGAGGTTGCATGTTTAAAAATATTAGACCATGAGGAGGCCCAGGAACAGGCTCTGTGCCAGCCTACTGCCGTGGAAGGGCAGCCACCTTGGGCTTGGTGTCCCAATAGAGACAAGAGGCCACCTGTGCTTGCATGCCCTCTCATTCTAGAAAATTCTCCAGTTCACACCCACAGGCACCAAGTTGTGGTGTGCTAACAGACTGGAAAGAAAGAGCCAGTGAGCTCATGACAATGACTTGTGCTCCATCACTGCACCATTTCTAGGGCAAGAAGCCTTCCCAGTGAGGATTCTGATAATCTAATTATCTTGACATTTAGGGAAGATTACATTTCGGGGTGTGTGTGTGTTAAAGGCCCTAATGAGTTAAATGCAAACAGTAAAATTATGCTATAATTATAAATCTATTTTAAGATGTATACATTTTGCAATACAATGAGAACTTCAAGAAGTCAGAAGGGGATTTGGTCTCTCCAGAGGCCCTGGCTTGTGATCACAGTGTAAAAGCACTTCGTAGATTGTGGAAACTCTTTCCTGTGTTACCTGTTATTTAGCTCTTCTGTCATGCGGGTTCTTTGGGGGGCATGAACACCCCCCAGCCTGGAGAGCCCCTTGACAGCCAGGACAGCTCATTTGCTAGAAACCCTCAGCTGGGCTCTCCTGGGGCTCTGCATTTCAGAGGATGTTTTCCAGGGCACCACCCTTCACCCCCACCCCCCTGGAAGCCTGTGTAACTGGAGAATCAGGGCTCCAAGCACTCTCGGGGGAAAGGCATTGCTCAGGAGTGGGCATTTTCTTTTTGCAAAGTACCTCCTTCTCTTCCCCTTGCTTTTCATGCCTACAATGTGCTACCTTCATCTAATGGTATTAATAATACGTAGACACCAAGGAGGGGGCGTAGGAAGTAAATGAGATGCATAAAAGCTGTGAGAGGGCATTCTTCCTACACACTGCTCATCCAGTAATTTTTTAAATCAGTTGTTAAAGATCATAGTGGCTAAGTCAGAACGCTCTGACTTCATGAACTACAAACGCGGCCATCGCTATTAGCCCTGAGATGCATCTCAAAGATTCCTTATCTACTTTTCTTCTTTTAACCTAAAACCCCATTCTCTCTGCTAAATTCTCCCAGACAGGATGGTTTCCTCTGGCATTATATAAACTATTCACATAGCAGGGGGATGTGAAATGTTGATAGGATGTATAATAACTCGGCAGCGGGGTTGCTTAGGAGGCGTCATCACAGGAGTGGAATTACTTCATTTGGAAAATATGCCTTATTTTGTGAAGCTCCTTTGTGTCTGAGAAAGAAGGCCAAGGAAGCCTGGCTGGGACTTATCACAAATTAAGTAGCAGCCAGGGTTTAGCAAGATATTTTCAATTAGATTTGGAAAGGGAAAAAAGCATCTAAAATGCCTGTTACGTAGTCCTTCATGTTGATAAGAACTCTGCGGATATGGTGATGGAGAAGGTTGAGGACGGTGATACCAAACCGAAAGGAATAGAACATGCAATTAGCATAATGAAGAAGTGCGTAATGGTAGAGCGGGAAGCAGAAGAGCTTCCTGACCTCATCAAGCCCTGGTTCTACTCCTGTGAACTCAAGCCGGCCACTTCACTTCTCTGAACTTCTGTTTTCTCATTTAGATCATAATGACCCTCTCTGAGGATTATTAGAAGAGACTAAAATAAAACAAATCTGCATTACCTTCTAACAAGGTATTTAGCATACAAATGTCAGTTCCCATTTGCTGTTTACAATGCATGGGAGAATTACAACATTGGGGGGAGCTTCCTATGTGGGCCTTCTGCTTAAGTCCTTGCCATGTAGGCTGCCTTGGGACCTGGAAGATGCCTCACTCAGGGCCTGCCAAACATACTGCTATTTACTGGAGACACCAAAAGGTTGCACTGCTAAACTTCCACCTGCTTTCAGGGTGGAAAATGTGTGAGGATGGATGCTTACCCAGTGGAAAATATGACCCGTAGATACAAACAAGCTCGGGGCGAGTTGATGCCTTAACAGCTCAAGCCTCCTTTTTCACAATTCCTTTATGACAGATATCCTTGTGTCTCCATAACACAAAATAGGAAGGGAAGGGCCATGGCTCTGGTGTTGGGGGAGGCAGTCTGACCAGTGTCTTTCAAAGCTATTTTGCCCCAACTATAGCAAAGAGGTGTCTGCCTGCCCTGTGAAAGCTTGCTTCCCTGCCTGGCGTCATGTGACTAAAAGCCAAAAGTCAGTGCTGGATCAGGTCATAGTGAAACAACAACAACAACAACATAACAAACCTTGAGACTTGAACCTCTTCTTCCTATTGGGCTCCAAATTAAGGTTGGGAAGCAGGTACTTGAACAAAACTATATTTTAACTACATTTGCATTAAAGTAGTTATAGGGCTGTTATTGGAATATGGTTCCAATATGCATCAATTATGGTACATAAGGAATCAAAGAAAAAAATGTAAGAATACATTAATAAGAATAGCAGAACACTTCTATAAGACTATTATTAATCATAAAACATTTGTATGGAATTTTATAGATTATAAAATCACTTCATATATCATCTCACTTAATTCACAGCACATCCCTGCAAATTGAGGCAAGATTATCCCTTGTTGAAGAGGAAATTGAGCCTTGGAGATAGCAGCTATGGGGAGGTCACACGGCAAGGTGAAGCAGGAAGTCACACACGGATCTTTGAAAGCTGCATTTAAAAACTTTTCACCACATCAAGATGAAAATTTAATAGGCGATCAAAACCTGAAATATACATGTGTTCCATGCAAACATTTTCAGGTATTTTAATTTTAGAATCATTTATGTGGTGTCAGGGAGTTTTTAAAAAAAAGTTATCAATAAAGTAAAAAATTCAAAAAAGCTTTCACGGAGCTAGTATTATGAGGAAACTTAAACCTGTTAGGAAATTGGTTATAATATGGAATGTGCATATTAAAATGCCATAGCTTCATTAGAAACTCTAAATATGTAACTAGAGTTTTTACTAAGTTCATAAAATATAATATTGGATACAAAATTTTTTGTAAATCCTTGTGGTTCATGTGTCAATTACCTGGTTACTTAGTAACCAAGTAATCCAGTAACCAAGGAGTCAAGCCATAGATTAAATAGTCCCCAACCAGGCAATAAAAAGGTCCCTGAGTACAAATTTGCAGAATTATGGTTTATTGTGTTAATAATCTCCCCGTGTCTGTGGCTAGCCTTCCAAGGATGGGCTGGCGAGTGTGTGCGATTCTGGAGCCCAGCCGTGGCTCGTGCTATTTTGTTACAGTACCTGCTTTTAAAAGAGGAAATTAAACCACAAAGCATACACTGGCTTACAGTCACTAAAGGAAACGAGGGACTGAGCCCAGGCCCAGCTGAGTTTGGGGATTCTGGGAAAGTCTGGACTCAGGTTACGAGAGCTGGTGATCTGGGGTTAAATTCTCTCACTTTGCTGCTGGAGTTTTAGGACTCGTCTCAGCAGTTGACTTTTTGTGGGGTTCCTCTCATAATGGACAGTCCTCTACAATGATTCAAGGGTTCATTCAGCAGACATTTGTGGGACTCCACTGTGTGAGCATAGGCAACCCCACACTCAGATCATGCGCCCAAGGCGCTCACCATGGCAGGATCAGAGATACGTTATCAATCACACGATCACACAGATAGAGAGACGACTGTGATAAATGCTCACGATAAGATTAGATGGTGCCAGGAGTGTCCAGCATTAGATGGGATCTAACGCAGACTGGGAGGAGGACAGTTAGTACAAGATTTCCCAGCCAACGATGAAGCATTTGAGCAGAGCTGGAAGTCTGATGAATGAAGGGAAATTGACCAGGGGGGAAAAGAAGATCAGGAAAGAGCAAGCTAAGAAGAACATTTCAGGAAGTAGAGGAATCTCATTGGAAGGCTCTGAGATGGGAGAACGCGTGATATATTTTTTTAAGTAATTGAAAGAAACTTGTGAGGCTAAGTGCCATCAAGGCTGAACAGAAAGCCCTGGGAATCACTGTGCTTCAAACTATGTGTGTGTTTTGTGGGAAGCACGGAGAATTGGGAAAACAGAGAGTTTACTGTGAGAAGACTGAATTTCTCCATAGAAAGAGCTGATTCTTTGATGTTTGCTTTTTATCATCTAAAGCACACCAATCTTGGTTATCATCTATCTGCTTTTACAATTCCACTGTGCCCACTGCTTCATTATTCCCCAAATCTCTTGCTTTAATTAATGGGGAATGGTTTGTGGATACATTGACCAAAGTATCAAAATTTTCATAGAAACGAAAGCCTTAAGTAAATCTTAGATATTTTGTTGACTAATAAGAGAAGAAACTCTCTTAACAAAGCCAGATTTCCTTCCCTGTGAGTATTTTCTCCTACCTTGGTTGTCCATAACCTGTTTTGGAATCTTGGGCTATTTCATTGAGCTGGACGGTGAGGGCAGGACCACCTGTGACTGGGTTCTTCAGCTTCGAGTTGCTGGGGTAGGAGTTTGGCAGCAGGAGTCTGGCACAGACTTGATGGTGGATCCAAAAAAAGCCAGGCCACAGGTCTTTGGACTCAAAATGCTGGCTTCCCAGTCTCTGTGACAGACTATCATCCAAAACTGGTGACTGGTATGAAGAAGATGCTGACCAAACACCAAACTCAAGGCATTTTGGCAGATGTCAGGGTAACCAATGAGAAGCAACTAGGAGCATCTCAAAAAATTATGGTGTTTTTTAGGCAGAGCCTCAAACTGTCACCCTGGATAGAGTGCTGTAGCATCACAGCTCACAGCAACCTCCAACTCCTGGGCTCAAGCAAGTCTCCTGCCTCCACCTCCCAAGTAGTTGAGACCACAGGTGTCCGCCACAAGACCCGGCTATTTTTGGTTGCAGCCATCATTGTTGTTTGGCCGGCCTGGCTGGTTTCGAACCTGCCAGCTCAGATGTATGTGGCTGGCACCTTAGCCACTTGATCCACAGGCGCCAAGCTTCAAAAACTTATTGTTTAACTCCCAATACCCTTCTAAGGTAACTCATTATTATTTGGCTATTATTTTCAGTAAGAGCATTATATTTTAGGGACCACGTGAAGCCTGGACTAATGATTCCAGTGAGAAGAATGAAATACCTTCCCCTATATGTCCTTTTGTCTTCCCATAACTGGTCATGAATTCAGGTTGAAAATCCATTTGCAAAAGTCAGGAAGATTTAGTTCCTGTCTCCCATGTCATCAGATAGGCAACTGTGCTCCGTTTGTGGTTGGAGCCCCACTACACACGGCACCATGGAGAACACAAGAGTCCTTGTCTTTCAGGAAAGCACAGTTATTGGAAAGGAGTGGGCGTGTAACCCAAATGTCAGGTGGCTGTATGATGACAGAGCTTTGGGTCAAGTGAACCCGGCACAGGAAATGAGCCTTCACTCAAGCTACTGAGGACAGACTTTGTGGTGTCACGGTCCTGGAATGGGCTTGGAAGAGCAGCTAGAAGACAGCAAAGGAAGGTGGAAATAGAAGGAGCAAATATAGAGATAAAAGCAAAGACCATGGACCATTTAGAGGGAGAGGGCCAGAGCAACTTGAATGTGCTTTGGTGAAATGGATAGTCGGGAGGGTGAAGTGTCACCTTCACTACGGTCTCCCTCCCCATCACTGCTGCGCCTCTTCATAGTTCAAGGAGCAGCGACACACTCACACACACACACACACACACTCACACACACTCACACACACATACACACTCACACACACACACACACACACACACATACTCACACACACATACACACTCACACACACTCACACATACACACACACACTCACACATACACATACACACACATACTCACACACACACACACACTCACACATACACACTCACACACACACATACACACTCACACTCACACATACACATACACACACTCACACACACTCACACACACTCACACACACATACACACTCACACACACACACTCACACATACACATACACACACATACACACTCACACACACACACTCACACACACTCACACATACACATACACAAACACACACACTCACACACACACATACACACACA
>CAUYRH010098617.1:0-12481 GCA_963574655.1 Perodicticus potto
ACAGTACTCTCCCGCGGGCAATAAAGTGAGTAACTTACACAAAAAAAAAAAAAAAAAAAAAAAAAAAAAAAAAGAAAGAAAGAAATCTAAAATTCAGCTTGGCGCCTGTGGCTCAACAGGCTAAGGCACCAGCCACGTATACCTGAGCTGGCGGGTTTGAATCCAGCCTGGGCCCACCAAACAACAATGGTGGCTGCAACCAAAAAAAATGGCCGGGCGTTGTGGTGGGCGCCTGTAGTCCCAGCCACTTGGGAGGCAGAGGCAGGAGACTGACTTGAGCCCAGGAATTGGAGGTTGCTGTGAGCTGTGACGCCACAGCACTCTATCCAGGGTGACAGCTTGAGGCTCTGTCTCAAAAAAAAAAAAAAAAAAAAAGAGAGAAATCTAAAATTCAATTGTAGGCAGTGTCACATTGCATCTGATGCTACAGTGTAGAATCTGGAGAATCGACTTTCTTGCCTTTTCTCTAGAGACTGTTCAAATGCCTTGGCTCATGGTCCCTTTCTAATCTTCAAAGCATTTTATTCCAATTGCTGGTTTCATTGTCATCTTTCCTTTCCCTCACTTTACTCCTCTTACCTCCATCTTATCAGAACCCCTGTGACTACAGTAGACACACCCAGATAATCCAAAGTAAACCCTCCCTAACTCAGGATCTTTAATTAAATCACATCTGCAAAATTTCTTTTTCAGTGCAAATTAACATACACATTCTAGGGATTAGGGCATGGTCTTTATTCAGTCACATGAATGAAACAGCATTCATCAAGTTTCTTTGGTAATCTAGGTCTCACTTTCTCTCTCAACCAGTCCTGTTATTACTAATTGACCAAAGTCTTCCTCTTATGTACTTTGCCTACTCTGTTCCAATCATCACCGCCTTTTCCCATGGGAACATTTCTGCAAGTAAAGTACAGGCCTCTCAGTTCTGATCTTCCAATTGATTGGTCTAAGTTTCACATTTCTGTCACAACATTCTTTCTAACCCCCTCACATTTTAGTACTTCTTACTCTCATGGCTTCCAAATAACTAGAAAATACATATAACATCGAAAATTCTTAGCGTGCCTTCCCTTTATGATCTTCCAGAATCTGGTTTCAACTTCTCTTTCATGGCCATTGTTTCTCCCACCTGTTAAAATATGGCCAATGCACACAAGTCTAATTTGTTCAACAATCATAACTTTCCATTAATAGTATTTGTTCATGATAATTATTTTTTGAAAGATCCTTCTCTCTATCTTATTTAATTCAGACAAAACCTCTGTCTTGAAGATTTCCCCAGTACCCTAATTTGGGATTTATATCTCCTTCCTCTATGCCCCCAGGATAATTTCTGCATATTGATAACAATTGAATAAAACTATGGTGTGATTTTTAAAAATAATTAAATGTAGATTTTTTTTACTGTCTCTTCTACAAGATCACAGGCTCTTTAAAAATAAAGTCAGTTTCCTAGGTAACATATCTTCTATAGTTCCCAAATAAATGTTATATTCAATACTTCTTCCTTTGTATGCTGTGTGCATGTGTGTGTGTTGTGTGTGAGTGCTAACTATTACAACCTTTATATTTCTTCTTTATTCCTTTGTGGGAATAAATCAACTCTTAACAAAAATCTTTTAGGTACACCTACTGTTCCACTGGAACAGGGCAAACACCATGTCCTGGCACAGCAAAAGAGAGAAAGTAAATATTTAGTAGTACAATACTATTGCATATTCTTCTTGTGTAGACCCTGCTACCTCTGGTTACATGGAGGATGGTACTAACTTGAAAAAAGTAGAGCTTATTATTTAAATAGTTTTCCAAAGTGGTGATGGACTTGTATGGACAAAATTTATTTTCAGTTATTATTCCATGTGATCAGAAATTAGAGAGTCAAGATTAAACTCTAATTATAAAAGAAGATAAATGTTACTTATCAATTCAGTTGAAACTCCTGAACATTGTTCGGAATGCTAATCACATTTTACTGTATCAGGTAGGAATCAGTTTTAGAGAGTAGTTTCACCTCCAGGTACATCACATGGAAAGGAATTTACTATAGGGCATGAAACGGCTTTAAGCATCATTGGGAGGAATGAAGAAACAGATTTCAAATTAAGCTTTTATCCATGGCTCTTAAAGCTGCAAATGCAGAATTGTGCAGCCAGATGAGCTGCTACCATCTCTAAGCTTAGAGTACTACTTTTTCAGTGTAAAGTAGACTTTACAGCTGCCTATTTTAGAATTGCCACTGCTGACACTGCTACAAACCAATAAGCCTCAAACATTAGGAAACAAAAGTCAGCTATGAGCCATGCTGTGTCTGTTACAGTCCACACCAGCAAAACAGATGCCACATGATTTGCATTTGTAGCTTCCCGGTTTCTACAGAAGAGGAGAAATACTTGAAAGATGATGGAATATGGAACACTGCATTAAATCTATGTATTAATTGGATGAGCAATAATATTTTAAGTCTTCAAGTCTATGTATGGGTTTTACAGGCTTCAGGATAGAGGCCCACATCTTTCATTTGATTTATTCTGAAATATTGGAATTTTAACAAGCTATTGTGAATAGTATCCCCTTATAACTTCATGTTCTATATGTTTTATTGGTATTACTGGTATACAGAAAGAAAAATGAGTTTGCATATTGATCTTGTGGATTTCTAAGTTAATATTAATTGATTAAAACAATCTATATTGTTTTAGACTCCCTATATATTCCATCTAGTTATCTGTAAATAAGGATAGAGAATAATTTTTCTTCCTTTCTTTAATGGATATGACGTCTAGTATAATACTAAATGTAAAAGGTGAGAGTAGGCAACTCTTCCCCATCTTTGACTACAAGGCAAAAAGTTTCAACAATTCATTAGTCAACTTTATTTTACTGTTGCCATATATTTTTCTTTTCAGAAATTTGTCACAATAAAGATATTCTCTTCTGGCTCAGTGCCTGTGGCTCAAACGGCTAAGGCACTAGCCATATACACCTGAGCTAGCAGGTTCGAATCCAGCCCGGGCCCGCCAAACAACAATGAGGCTGCAACCAAAAAATGGCCGGGTGTTGCGGCGGGCGCCTGTGGTCCCAGCTACTTGGGAGGTGGAGGCATGAGAATTGCTGGAGCCTAGGAGTTGGAGGTTGCTGTGAGCTGTGATGCCACAGCACT
Source organism: Perodicticus potto (assembly GCA_963574655.1). NCBI lineage: Eukaryota > Metazoa > Chordata > Mammalia > Primates > Lorisidae > Perodicticus > Perodicticus potto. The sequence goes on from CAUYRH010098617.1 coordinate 3,164, forward strand.
CTACCCAGGGAAACAGCTTGAGGCTCTGTCTCAAAAAAAGAAAAAAAAAAAGTCATTCTCTTCTATTCTAATTTTCTAGGAAGTTTTTTAAGATCATGATTGGATATTAAATTTGGTAAAATATATTTTCTGCATCTACTGATACATATTTTCCCCCTTATTCATTGTAAAATATTTTGGCTTATTTAAAAATCAGTATGTCTGCATTTTACCATATCTACATATCTAGAATAAGCCAATGTGATCATGATGTTTTATACTTCTTATGGATAGGGCATTTGATTTGCTAGTGTTCTGTTCCTGTTTAGGACTTCTGCATCTGTGCATCTGAGAAACGGGGACTGTATTTTCTCCGGTGATTTTAGCATCGCTCTTTTGCATGTGCTTTCTCTTTGCCTAGAATATCCTTTTCCTTCTTTCCTTCCACAAGAGTTAGACTCACACTCTACTAGCTTTTCATAGAGTGCCCCTCTGTGACCCTCTGTGTCCCAAGTGTCCGTCTGTGACCAGCCTCCCCACCTTCACATAAGGTACTGGGGAGAAAGAATGCCCAGGAATGCGCATTTGCAGTACAAGAGGTTACTCTTCCTTGAATTAAATGCAGCTGTGTTTAACTCCTTAAGGATGTAATCACATAATGATTTGGAGATCTTACTCTCCTCATTTTTAAATCTTTCTCAATTCACTCTCATTTCAACTACTTGATGAAAATAAACTACTCTTATTAAAATGCACAGATTAATTTTCTCCCAGCAAAGAGATTTAGAGAGCTTAGACACAATCTATACTTTCAGCTAGCTAGAGATGGCTAGAAGATCACAGATTCAGTGGCAAGAGAGATGTGTGGAGAAAGATAACCCTCCTTGTAATCCAGAATGCCATATTTTATGTATGACAGAAATCAAAGTCCCTCTGGTATTCCTTTAGTAGCAGTTCATCACAAGACCATTTATCATTTCTAGATCCCTTATAAAGTTATCCTGACAAATAGTACAAAATGTTTGCAGTCTAATAAAACTGAAGAAAGTAATTTTAACTTTTAGATTTAATAAATACCAGCCATGTGGAAAGTCTCCAAACAGTGCTTTGACTTGCCTGCAAAATGTCATAACTGTAAAAGGCTTATATATGCTAGATTTCCTTTCATTTTTAATCTTAAAATCATTCCTTCAAAAATAAGGATTTTAGCAACCACCCCATCTAAAGCAGTAATGTCATTTCTCTTCTAGATGACTTTGCTTGTGTGGTGATACTTTATAAAAAAAATTTATGAAATAACAGATGATATCTCCAAAATCTAGGTCCCCACAATCCAAATTTAGAATTTGCCATATACTTTCTCCTCTTCGTTTCTCTGAGTTTACTGTAATTATTTAATATCTGGCTATAGAACTTAAAGACTGATTCTTACTCCTGTGTTACTTGCATGCAAAAAAGGCAGATCATTTATTTTAGAAATTATTCGTTTACATTAGGAATTTATTGTTATTTTTATCTATATGGGGTTCTCAGTTTTTCTAGTTTTATGGAAGTGCAATTGATAAATAAAAATTGAGCACATTTAAGGTATACAAAAATGTTTCACATACATATATATATATACATAATTGAGAAATGATTGCCACAATCAAGCTAATTGACTTATTATCCATCACCTCATATAGTTACCTTTCTTTGTGTGATGAGAACATTTAAGATTTTCCCTCATAGCACCTTTCCAGTATACAGTATAGCATTATTAACTGTGGTCAACATGTTACACATTAGATCTCTGGAAGTTATTCATCCTGAAAAATTGAAATTTTATACTCTTTGGCCAATATGTTTTCATTTTCTCCATCCTTCTGCCCCTAGAAACTATAATTCTATTCTCTGTTTCTATGCGTTTGACTTTTTAGATTCCACATACAAATAAGATCATGCAGTGTTTGTTTTTCTGTGCTCGGCTTATTTTACTTTGCATCATGCCCAACATGTCCATCCATGTTGTTGCAAAAAAGAGGCTATCTTCCTTTGTTTATAAAGGCTGAATAATAGTCCATGGTGTGCATAAATGCCACTCTCTATATAAAAGGGATATTTATATACGCCACGTTTTCTTTATCCATTCTTCCACTGATGAAAACATAGGCTGATTTCCTATCTTGCCTAGGGTAGATAAGACTACAATGACCCTGGGAGTGCAGAAATATCTTTGACAGGCCAATTTCATTTTCTTTGGATATATACCCAAGAGTGAGATTGCTAGATCATACAGAACTTTCTAATTTTTTGACTAGCTTAAATACTGTTTTCCATAAAGGTTGTACCAATTTATATTTTGAGTCACAGTGTAAAAGGGATCCCTTTTGTCCATACTTGATAACACTTGCTATCTTTTCTTTTTTTTGAGACAAAGTCTCACTTTATTGCCCTCAGCAGAGTGCCATGGCGTCACAGCTCACAGCAACCTCCAACTCCTGGGCTTAGGCGATTCTCTTGCCTCAGCCTCCTGAGTAGCTGGGACTCAAGGCACCCACCACAACGCCTGGCTATTTTTTGCTGCAGTTTAGCCGGGGTCAGGCTTGAACACGCCACCCTTGGTACATGGGGCCAGTGCCTCACCCACTGAACTGCAGGTGCCACCCGCTATCTTTCCTTTTTGATAGTAGCCATTCTAACAGGGAGGACAATATCTCCTTGTTGTGTTGATGTGCATTTCACTGATTAGTGATGTCGAACATTTTTTACACATACCTGTTGATCCTGTCTTCTGTGAACGTCTTCTTTAAAGAAATGTATTTTCAGATCCTTTGCCACTTTTTAAATCAGTTTATTTGTTTCCTTGCTATCAAGTTATTTGAGTTCTTAATATAGTTCAGCTATTAATTCATTATCAGATGTATTGTTTGCAAAATTTTTTCTCTTATTCCATAGGTTGTAACTTTACTCTGTTTCCTTTGTTTCCTTTGCTGTGCAGAAACCTTTTAGTCTGATGCAATTCAATTTTTCTATTTTTGCTTTTGTTACCTGTACTATTTGGGTTATATTTAAAAAAAATAATTTCCCAGTTCAATGTAAAAAACCATTTCCTCTGATTTTACCTAGTACTTCTATAGTTTCAGGTTTACATTTAACTCTTTAAACCAATTTAAGTTCATTTTTATACATAAGGGTGACGGAAGGTTCAATTTTTTTTCTTTTACATGAACATATTCAGCTTTCCCAGCATTATTTATTGAAAATATTTTTTTTTACCCCTTTTGTGTGTTCTTGACACACTTTAACTGCAAATGTATGAATTTATTTCTGAGTTCTTTAGTTTGTTCTTTTGACCTATATGTCTCTTTTCATGCCGGTACCATACAGTTTTGAGTGTTACAGCTTTGTAGTATATTTTGAAAGCATCTTGGCATCACTGGACACTTTTTTACCTTTTTTGTATCTTATTATTTTGTCACCTAACATTCTTAGATGATAGGATTCCAAAGCCCCTTATAAACACATTGATGAATATTATAATATATATTATTTAAAAGAGAAAAAGACAAGTATTGTCTAGAATTGATTTTTGTTACAAATGTGGATATTAAAGTTAAAAAAACTAAGCAATAAACAGTTGAGTCAACTAACCACAACTGAAGAAGGAGTCAAACAAATGAAACACTTTGAGTACCCATTTAACATTTCAATTATTTTTACTTATACATATAATATACTTATATTTTTACTTATACTTTACTTTTACATTTCTTTTACTTATCACAATAAATAGTGGAAATAGAATGGGGGAAGGACAAGATGGCCGACTGGACCCAGCCTCCAACAGAAGCTCCCGTCCAGAGGGGATAATGTCCAGAAAGTACCCAATTAAGCTGAAGACTGGAAGCCAAGCTGAGAGAGAAGAGTGATAACTGCAGGTCACCTCTGCTAAGGCAAGCTGCCACTCCAAGAAAGCAAACGTAAGGTACAAAATTCATCCCAAAGGAAAAGTGTCAGTCCCCTCCCCCAGGAAAGTTGTGTTTCTTTCATTTTTTTCTCTTCAATTGCTCCTATAGCTTTTCTACAGGTGAGTGCTGAACTGAGGACTTCTTGTCTCACCCCATGGGTGAGAGCTGTAGGAAGTGGGGTCTACTTCCCCAGAGGGACCATGTTGTGACTCTGAGCACTCTCTTGTCAGGCAGAAAAATTGAACTAATGTTTTCCTTGCCATTCTGAACTTCATTGCCTGATGAACCAGAAGCCTAACCCCTGCAGAGACTGCATGAGGAAGCTCATGAGCAGTGTCCCCTGCCCTACAGGACCAAGCACCCCACCCCCACACAGCAAGAGCCTTGCCTCTGGCCCTGCTAGAGCCAGTGGCCCTGCACCCTACCCAACCTGTGCTCATCCCTTTGGGAACCTCGGCACCATGCCCCGCCTACCTGGCCAGAGTCGTGAGCCCAGTGCTCTCCTTGGGGAAGTCACTGGGCAACAGGCACTGCCAGACCATGTGCAGTGTCCCCCACCCTGCTGCTGGATCCATGTGTCCCACACTCCCAGAGCTGTTCCTACAGCCATAACTCCCTGGCTGTGGCAGTCACCTGGGAGCTACGGAGTGTCATTTCCCTCAAAGATCCAGCAACAATAGAGCTATCCCACCAGGGTCTATTCTTGGACAGACACCTCCCCAACTTTGAGGACTGCCAGAGGAAACCAGAACTTGCTCTATAGGGACACCAGTGCAGCAGAGTGGCTGGGGCAAAGGTGCAGCGGCTAAGGGAGAAAAGCATTTGCTGACTTGTTACCCTTAGGATTAGACTGAGTTCAAGTGGAACACTCGCCAGTGGCTATTGAGTACCCGAGGCAGGCAGGCCTCAGTTCCTCCAGCTGGCTGGTGGCAGAGGGTAGTGGCTGGGCAGCAGGGGCATTGACCTTCCTTTGACTCTGACAGGTGCAAATCCCCGGCACATCTGCTTATTGGAGGGAGCAGGACCTCAGCCCTATGGGGTCACCAGTGACTGGGCATGAAAGAGGAGCAAAGTGGAGAGAAAGAAACAGCACCTGGTCCAACTCTGCTACTGGGAAGGCCTTTCATTTCCACAGAGCATCAGAGTAAGCCAAATTTGAGCAGCAAGTAGACATCTGCCCCATATTGGCTGGAGACCTTTCAAACTCTCTCACCTGACAGTTCATACTGACTGGGTCAATTGGTTTGGAATTCCTAACCTGGGCCAACTACCCAAAACCCTCTCAGTTGGAACCCTGGTTGTGTGGTAACAAGAAGGATTGCTTTTCCTCTTCCAGTTGTTGTCCACAGGGGGATGGGTGTCTTAGTTGCTTGCATTTCTCCACAGCTAAGACTTCACAAGAGTCACTGATCCACTAGGATTGAACAAGAACAAGCTGAATACAAGACAGAGCCACCTAACCCCACCACACCAAGCAGGTTTCCTCAGCCTCAGACTGTAATACTGTACAGGTCCTTTGTTAAGTTATGGGGGGGAAAGCTGTAGTCATCAGTCCCAGATCCTTGACAAAGGGCTGGTTAACCATAACGCCAGGAACTCCCAATCCAATTTCACCTTACCTGCCAATCCAGTGAAAAACAATCATGAGGAGGAATCAGGGGAAAAACTCTGGCAACATGAATAATCAGAGTAAATCAACCGCCCCAAGAAACAATATGACAGACACAGCCTAAGATCTCATTTATAAACAAATGGCTAAGATATCAGAAATCAAGTTCAGAATTTGGATAGCAAATAAGATCAACAGAATGGAGGTAAAGATGGAATTAGAATTTCAAGAAGTAATTCAAAAGATGTCTCAAGAATTCAATGAATTCAAAGACAAAATCACCAAAGATTTTGACACATTGAAGCAAGAACTTGCAGCCCTCAAAGATCTGAGAAATACAGTAGAATCCCTCAGTAACAGAATAGAGCAGGCAGAAGACAGGATCTTTGACATTGAAGAGAAAACTTTTGAACGTTCCCAAATGCTCAAAGAGGGAAAAAAAGTAGAGATCAAAAACAGATCATTCTCTAAGAGAGCTCTGGGATAATTCAAAGAGATCTAATATTCACCTTATAGGAATACCTGAAGGTGATGAGGTTGCTGCGAGTAAAGCCTTTCATGAGGCTTTACTTCATGAAATTGAAGAGAATTTTCCAGACACACCAAGAGAATCTAAAATTCAGATAGCAGACAGTTTCAGAACACTGGCATGGCTCAGTCCAAATAAAAATTCTCATAGACACATTATAATTAGCTTTGCCAAAGTTAATATGAAGGAGAAAATTCTACAAGCTGCCAGATGTAAGAAAACCATAACCTACAAGGAGAAGAACATTAGAATGACTGCAGACCTCTCTGCTGACACCTTTCAAGCTAGAAGAGAGTGTGGTCATTGACCACTTTAATCTCCTTAAACAAAATAACTTTCAATCTAGGATCCTGTATCCAGCTAAACTGAGTTTCATCTATGATGGAGAAATTAGATACTTCAATGACATGTATATGAAGAAATCTGCCATAACTAAACCAGCTCTCCAGAATAGCCTCAGACCTATCCTCCATAATGAACAGCACAATCCTCCACCACCAAAGTAAACTCACTCAGAAACTTTTGATCAAATTCCAACTTCCACAGTGGCGAAATGATTAAAAATGTCCACTGGACTTTTGAAAAACTCAATACCCAAAATACTATCTGGCTTATCAATACTCTCAATTAATATGTATGGCTTAAATTGCCCTCTAAAGAGGCACAGGTTGGCTGATTGGATACAAAAACTCAGGCCAGACATCTGTTGCATTCAAAAATCTCACCTTACCTTAAAAGAAAAACATAGACACAGGGTGAAGAGATGGTGATCTATAATTCTGGCAAATGGAAATCAGAAAAAAGCAGATGTTGCAATTTTATTCACAGATATAATAGGCTTTAAACCAACAAAAGTAAAGAAAGATAATGATGGTCACTTCACATTTGTTAAGGGCAATACTCAACATGATGAGATTTCAATTATTAACATTTATGCACCCAACCAGAATATGCCTCAATTTATAAGACAGACTCTAACAGACATGAGCAACTTGATTTCCTCCAGCACCATAATTGTTGGAGATTTTTACAATCCTTTGGCAGCATTGGATAGCTTCTCCAAAAAGAAGCTAAGCAAAGAAATTTTAGACTTAAACTTAACCATCCAACATTTTTATTTAACAGACATGTATAGAACATTTCATCCTAAAAAAACTGAATACATATTTTTCTCATCAGCCCATGGATCATCCTCCAAAATTGATCACATCTTAGGTAACAAGTCTAATCTCAGCAAATTCATAAGAATAGAAATCATTCCTTGTATTTTCTCAGACCATCATGGAATAAAAGTTGAGCTCAGTAACAACAGGAATCTGCCTATGTATTCATAAACATGGAAACTAAATAACCTCATGCTGAATGATAGCTGGGTCATAAATGAGACTAAGAAATTGTCAAATTTTTGGAACAAAATGATATTGAAGACACAAACTATTGGAACCTCTGGGATACCGCAAAGGCAGTCCTAAGAGGGAAATTTATAGCATTGCAAGCCTTCCTTAAAAGAATGGACAGAGAGGAAGTCCACAACTTAATTGGACATCTCAAGCAACTAGAAAAGGAAGAACATTCCAATCCTATCCACTGCAGAAGAAAAGAAATAACTAAAATTAGAGAACTAAATGAAATTAAAAACAAAAGAATCATTCAACAGATCAACCAATCAAAAAGCTGGTTTTCTGAAAACTTTAATAAAATAGATAAACTTTTGCTAATCTAACCAGAAGTAGAAGAATAAAATCCCTAATTTCATCAATCAGAAATGATAAAGGCCAAATAACAACAGACTCCTCAGAAATTCAACAAATCCTTAATGAATATTACATAAAACTCTATTCTCAGAAGTATGAAAATCTGAAGGAAAAAGATCAATACTTGGAAACATGCCACCCTCCTAGACTTAGCCAGAAAGATGTGGAAATGTTGAACAAGCCTATATCAAGTTCAGAAATAGCATCAACTATAAGAAATCTCCCCAAAAAGAGAAGCCCCGGACCAGACTGCTTCACATCAGAATTCTACCAATCCTTTAAAGAGGAACTAGGTTATTACTTAACCTTTTCCAAAACATAGAAAAAGAAGGAATACTTCCCAACACATTCTATGAAGCAAATATCACCTTGATACCCCAAACAGGAAAAGACCCAACAAGAAAAGAAAATTATAGACCAATATCTGTAATGAATATTAATACAAAAATATTCAATAAGATCCTAGCAAACAGAATCCAACAACACATCAAACAAATTATACTTCATGACCAGGTGGGTTTCATCCCAGGGTCCCAAGGATGGTTCAATATATGTAAATCCATAAATATAATACATCACATAAACAAATTAAAAAACAAAGTCCATACGATTCTCTCAATTGATGCAGAAAAAGCTTTTCATAATATCCAGCATCCTTTCTTGATCAGAATGCTTAAGAAAATAGGTATAGAAGGAACATTTCTTAAACTGATAGACGCCATATACAGCAAACCCACAGCCAATATCGAATGGAGTAAAACTGAAATCATTTCCATTCAGATCAGGAACCAGGCAAGGATGCCCAGTGTCTCCACTGCTTTTTAACATTATAATGGAAGTCTTAGCCACCTAAGACTCTCTGCAATCAGGCAAGAGAAGGCAATCAAGGGGATCCAAATAGGACCAGAGGAGATCAAACTGTCACTCTTCGCAGACAATATGATTATATATCTGGAAAACCCCAGGGAATCAACTAAAAAACTCCTAGAAGTGATCAAGGAATACAGTAACGTCTCAGGATACAAAATTAACACTCACAAATCTGTAGCCTTTATGTGTACCAACAATAGTCAAGGGGAAAAAACAATCAAGGACTCTATTCTCTTTACAATAGTGCCAAAGAAGATGAAATATCTGGGAGTGTATCTAACTTTAAGGATGTGAAAGATCTCTATAAAGAGAACTATGAAACTCTGAGAAAAGAAATAGCTGAAGATGTTAACAGATGAAAAAATATACCACGCTCATGGCTGGGAAGAATCAACATTGTTAAAATGTCTATACTACGTAAAGCAATCTACAGATTTAATGTGATCCCTATTAAATTAAGCACCTCTGTCGTACTTTAAAGACCTGGAAAAATTAGTACTTCATTTTATATGGAAACAGAAAAATCCTTGAATAGCCAAGACATTATTCATAAATAAAAACAAATTGGGAGTAATCACGCTTCCATACTTCAGACTATTCTATAAATCAATAGTGATCAAAACACCA
>CAUYRH010098620.1:0-80867 GCA_963574655.1 Perodicticus potto
GCTGTCATATTTTAAAGACCTTGAAAAAATATTGCTTCGTTTCATATGGAATCAGAAAAAACCTCGAATAGCCAAGACATTACTCAGCAATAAAAACAAAGCTGGAGGGATCACGCTACCAGACCTGAGACTGTACTATAAAGCAATAGTGATCAAAACAGCCTGGTACTGGCACAAAAACAGAGAGGTAGATATTTGGAATAGAATAGAGAATCAAGAGATAAACCCAACTTCTTACCGCTATCTGATCTTTGTCATCCAAGTATTTAAAGAGTATCTGTCTAAAGAGGCACTGAGCCAGCCCTTTAAGGCAGAGGAAGGATCTGGGTCCAATTTTATCCAGCGAACTGGAGAAGGTCTGTAAATTAAGGTTAAGACACTCATTGTCTTGGCAATGGAGACATGAAGCCTGGCTGTGGGAGGGCAGAGAGGAGGAGAGGGCAGAGTGCACGCTCAGAAGCACAGGGAAGGTGGGGAGAAGGGAGGAGGTGACAAGGTCAGTCAGGATCCCCAGGTGCTTACACCCAAGGTGGCATGGTCACCACCTCCCTCCTAAGGGAGGGGCTTACACCCAAGGTGGCATGGTCACCACCATGCCATGACAAGGAGTTGGGAGGACATGTGGAGGAGAAGAGAGACCCGGGCACAACAGGAGACTGGAATTGAGCTGGTCCAGGAACGCCTGGGAAGACTATGTGGGTCTCTGTCTTACAGGGAAGAAACTTCAGCTTGGGTACTTAAGTGACAGATTTGAGGTCACACGAATATGTGGCAAGGTCTAGATCTTTGGAAGGCATCTCCCATTCCTGGTCAGCATTTAGGGCTTAATGTTCACACTTGACCATTCATTCATTTTCTTATTCATTAATTCATTTCCTTATGAAACATTTTCTTAGCACTTCCAGTGTGAGCTACATGGGCCAAGCCTCTCCCAGGCACTCTGAGCATGTTGCTGGGAACACCCACAGGTACCCTATCTTACCCTGGGATATTTACTCCTCACAGTAATCTATGAAGTAGGTATTATTATTACTCCCAATTTTCAGATGAGGAAACTGTGGTCCAGAAAAGTCAAGTAACTCACTTAAAGTTGCACAGCTCTTGCAGGGCAGAGTGAAGACTCAGAGCCAGGCTGCATGGCTCCAGACTCTTCAGGTTGTTCTGCCTTTCTAGAAACATCACTAAGAGTCTAGAAACCTAAGTTCTCCTCTTGCCTTTGCCATTTCCTCATTGGGGGTCCTTGGACAAAATGCTTGGTCTGAACTGACCCTCCATTTCCAACTTGTGAGGAAGTGGATGTTGGGTCTTTCATTCTAAGAAAGAGTCCAGAGAATTTTGGGAGCTTGTGGTCTGGCCACCTGTGCTCACTGAGCAGTGGAACTGGTAAGATGAGGACAAGCCCCACTGTGTCCAAACCCACCCACACTCAGAGGCATGCCTTGAGCATGGCGGGTGGGACTTGCTGCCTCCTTTCTTCCAGCCAACATCCACACCTCTCTCCAAACAGCTCCCACTGCAGGAAAACTAATAAGGCTGGCATTTTATGGTCCCCCACCTCCGATGACAATAGGCAATTTGAAGAGCCAGTAAAAGATGTGCTGCACCAAGGATGTTTTATGGCTCATCAAACCATAAAACCCCATGGCCATGTGACCAAGGTGCCAGATAGGGGTCAGGGAGCAAATTCACCAGTCTCTGTCCAGGAAGGCTTCCAAATTAGGACCCAGGATTGATCAACTACAGAGCAGAGGCTCTGTGAGAGAGGCTCTGTGAAAGAGGCTCCCTGAGAATTTTGGAGCTGAGGCTGAGCTTAGAGAGTCCTCTCAACAGACAGAGCCCTCTTGATATGATTATGGGGCCCCTGAGAACACCCACAGGTACCCTATCCTACCCTGGGATATTTAAAATTTCTTTACCATCAGTCCAGCTTTCCCATCAGTCTGAGGTCTGTGGCCTAGGGCAGTAACTGCCTCTTGGTCGAAACTCACTCCTCCCCACTCTGCTGAGTCTGTGACCTTATTAAGCAAGTCTCCTACCTCACTGCAACTCAGCTTCCTCCTTTAGTAAAACAGTGATAATGGTGCTACATGGCTGGCTTGCTGGGAGGGGCTGGACCTGGAAATGTGTTCAAGATACTGAATGTGCTAGGAGAGTGGAGGTACAACGTCTCAGAGAGAGAACCCAAGCCCTCTCATCTGTACTTAAGCACCACCAATAGCATTCAGGATGTTTTCTGAGAACATCCATCCACCTGCCTTTGGTGATATACATCAAGCACCTGCTCTGTGCCAAGGCATAGTGATGCACAAACACTAAGCCCTTGCCTGACATCCAGGCTATTGGTACATCCTCACACAAGGTCAGAGGCATCCGTGCTATAAAGAAAGGTATAGAAGAGTCAGGGGTAGCATGAAGAGGATAACTGCTTTCCAGGGACTCACATGCTAATGGCAGGGACATGGACAAATAGTCAAAGGAGACATATCCCAGGCAACAGCAGGTCTCTGGGCAAGAGTTCTACAGGTCCAAGAAACTGAAGAGGATCCCAAGTGGCCAGGGACAATAGCACAGGTGTAGGAGTGAGCCAGACCCACTGCCTGTGCCCCCAGAGCACTCACCTGGACTTGGTATTTGTTATTCAGTACGGTATTATTCTGTGCTTCTGGAATAGATTGTCACAAACTTAGTGGTTTAAAACAACACAAATGTGCTCTTCCACAGATCAGAAGGTGAGAAGTCCCAGGTGAGCATTAAGGAGGTAAGATCAAAGTGTTGGCAGGGCTGATTCTTTCTGGGGACACTAGGGGAGAATCTCTTCCAGCTTATAGAGTTGGCCGCATTTCTTGGCTCCTGGCCGCATCACTGCAATCCCTGTTTCCATCATGGCATTGTATTCTCTGACTTTGGCCCTTCTGCTGCTCTCTTATAAGGACCATTGTGATTTATCAGGCCCACCCAGACGATACAGAATAATGTCCTATCTTAAGAGCCTTACTCATAGCAGCAAAGTCCCTCTTGCCCAATCAAGATAATGTATTCACAGGTCCTGGGGCTTAGGACATGGACATCTTTAGGGGACCATTATTCTATCTGCCATGGTGGTGTCTTATGTCCCCCATGCGGCTGGCATGGGCAGGGGCTAAGAACAATCTGCAGGTTCCAGGCTCCCTTGGGTATAGTCACAGCTTTGTACCCCAAGCCAGGACCAGCTTTCTTTGGCCAGGGGATGTCATTCCCACCTTGTTGCCAGGTCCCCTTCAACTGGAAGCAAGTACCTAGACCTGCCATTCCCCCACCCCAGCCACTCCCTACACCTCCATCTCCTCTCTAAGAGCCTTCCTACCTTCCAGCCAGCAGCAGCTGTTGCTCATGGAGAAAAGGTATCTCCTTGAGACCATCCACCCTGCCTGTCCTGACTTAGTCCTGACAAGATCTCTGCTTTCTGGGACCCCAGAGGGTTTCTGGCTCTAGCCTAGAGCCCTAGTGTGGCTCAATGCTCCTCAGTGCCTCTCTGAGCCACGCCCCATGTCTTTTCCTCACCCTTGCTCACAGATGCTCATTTAGTCAGTGCAACGGCAGGACCCAGGGACACAAGGATCAAACCCAAAGACCTTCCATTGTGGTGAGAGGAGCAGGGGACTCACAGGCAGATTTTAAGGAAGGTGGGGGCACTATGGCAGTACAGAGGAGAGACAGAACTAGGCCAGGGGCTGGGAAAATTTCAGAGCAAGGAGGAGTTGATTCTGGCAAGTGCTGACTATAGCCCTCAGCTGCCCTCTCTGCTGACCACACAGGTTGCACCTGTGCTCTCTCTCCAAGTCCATGAAGGTGGGTATTCTGAAGGCAAGAGGTGGGTCCTGGACATCACTTCTACCACACAGGGCACAGCACAGACCAGGTACCCATGTAGCCTCAGCACCTGCCTGCTCAGAGATGGAACAGTCTGGAAAGATGGCTGTAAAGAGGCTGAGAGGCAGTGGGCAAAGAGCCAGCCAGGTCCCTCTCTTGGCTCCCCAGGCTAAATCTGACTCACCCTACCCCCATCCACATTGATTTTGTAATCACCAATACCCCTGGTTCCTTTTCATCCCACCTACGTAAGCCAGGGCCAGGAGGCCTGGGCAGCTGCTCCATCAGGCATTAAGTATAGGCCTTATTCATCCTCTGACTCCATGGGGAATGTTAATGCACCTGTTCTTTCTGGAAGCCGTTCCCCTGGCCCTCCTTCCCACCTCCCACACCAGGCCCTGCTGCCCTCTGCCAGGGAGCGAATTTTCTAAATTATTGGGCCTTCCCACTCTCCTGCTCTCCACCAAGCAAAGGCTGAGAACATATCCATGCGGCAGCCTAAACTTACTTGTGTGTGAATCAGAATCAGTGATACACTAGTAAATATTCAACAACCAGCTCTCTGGGAGGAAAAACCCTGAATTGTAATGTTTGCCAATTTCCATGGTGTAAATAGAATTCTTACCATGATGAATTTCAAGTTACTGATGGATTGAACACAGAGCTGGGAAAGAATGGTGTAAGATCCAGACCCGCTCACCACCAACCAGAATGGTGCTGAAGTGGCTCACCAGTCCCAACAACTCTTCCCCACAGCCTGGCGATGATCCCTCCATGAGAACGCCTCCCCCCTAAATCTCATCTGTGAAGGCTTGGTCCTCTCCCAAGCCAAGATAAGGTGTTAAGATATGCCTTTCAAGTCACTCCGATCTGAGGTGAAACCCCAGCTCTGCCACTGAATAAGGTGGATGGATTTGGGCAAGTTGTCAGACTTCTGTTTTCTTATGGTGAAATAAGGTTTAATATCACTAACAAGAGTAAAGTTTGTGAATTCATCCTAGAAAAAGTGCCACATACCTCATTGCTGAATATCACTATGGTCACCTTCAAAGTACTCCCCTTGGGAAGCTATTCACCAACACCAGCACTACCCTTTGAAGCAATTTTTCTAGGATGAGTTTATGAACTTAATCATCATACCTCCTATATCAGAAATATGAAGATTTCATGAGCACTTGTATGTGAATCACTTAGCTCAGTGCCTGTCCGAGTAAGCACTCAATACACAGCCAGTAATGGGGGGTGAGGTCCAGAAAGCATCCTCTTAAGGTCTGAGGATTCTCAGATAAACACTGCAAGGGGCCCAGACCCTACACACACCTCTTGAGAGTTAGACTGGGATTGGTTCTTCTTAAGGTTGGAAAAATGTTATTGCTATGTCTACTCTGCAGACACAGAAAGATCGGCCCTACATATAGACTGAGTCTCCTACATTTTGTGATTTCAAGAGCACCAAGATTTTCTGTCTCAAATAATCCCTTTCACACCTGCCCAATGATACCTGAAAACCCACCCTTGCAGCTTCATCCTAACACTGAGCTATTAAGAGGTACTAGTCAGTTCCTCGGGGTGAGTGAGCTTCAGGTCAGAAGCAGCATATGAAAGCACCTGAGGTCACCTGGCCAAAGGAGGGCACTGGGTGCAGAGGACAATGTATGTGAACAGGAAGGTAAGACAGAGGAAGAGGGGTCTCTAGGCTGACGTGACAGTATCTTCATTCTGCTCAGACAAGCCCCAGTCTGGAAGGAGAGGATAGCAGCAGCTCCTGGTGCCCAGAAGCCCTCACACCAAGCCAGCAGAAGCAGGGGTTCAGAAGGCAGTGACCCAGGCAGCTAGGAGCCAGCCCCACAGCCAGCAGGGCCTGTTCAGAGGCCCAGTTGGGGGTCATCCCTGGGGTCCAGATCTGTTGCATGCTGAGAATACAAAAGGTTGTTACAATTCCTAGACCCATATCATCACTGCAAAGATCTCTTTTGGTGACATCTGTGGGAAGTGGGGAACAGGAGAAGAGGTGACTACTGAGAATGGAAGCTGCCTTAGCAGTTTGGTTTGAAATAAAAATCTTGCCCACAAGGCACATGGGTCAAGCAGGACCTGGGAAGAGATAAGGAGAGGGAGGAGGGACAGCAGGAGCAGAGGGGGATGAAGAAGGAGGAAGAAGAGGAAATACAAAAATAAAGGAAAAGCAGAGAGGGGGAGCAAGAGGAAAGAGAAGAGGCCAAAAGAGACCAAGATTGAGAAGAAAAGGGAGGAGTGTGCAAGACAGGGAGGAAGGAAGCAAAGAAGGGAGGGAGGGATGAAGGAAAGAGAAAGACAAAGGAAGAGATAGAATCAAGGGAAGGAGAGGTGGGAGAGGAGGAGGAGGAGAGTGTAGAGCCAGTGGATGCGGAAGAAGAGCCATCGGGGGCAAAGGCCAGGGCAGCAGGGAAGGGAGAGAAGACAGAGGACTTCGAGAGTCTTCCATCTTGATCAAGGCATGACTGATAACATTCTAGCAGGCCATCTTTCAGACCCCTTGTTTGATGACAAAGCTCATCCCCCCTCTGCCATCCATTCTCGGCTCTCCCTCCCTGAGGCAAGAGCATCAATAATGCTCCCTCTTCGAGATGATGAGAGTCCCCACGCTGAACGAGCGATGCAGGCCAGCTGTGGCTGGGGGGCACTCCCGGCCGCACATCATTACCGCCCTCCAATCTTTCACCCACCTGCCAGGCGCTGACCACCCTCCCCGGCCCCCACCCTCCACCCTCCACCCCGCAGTGAGCCTCTCCTCTGAGACCTGGACCCCAACCCCCCGCAGGCAGCCGGAGCCTCCACTGTGGCTGGTGGATGGTCCCTGACAACTTGGTATCAGGCCTTGATTTTTAAAAATGATTGTTTAGTTTTGTTTTGCTTTAATTAAGAGGGAAATCGAACTTCCCCATTCTGGTTGGCTCTTCCAAGAGACCTAACAGTTTGAATTTGAATGCAAACATCTCCCAACATCTGTTGCCGTAATTTGGTTGGATTAACTGTCTAGTTTGCTGGGCCATCTGCTGTTGTCCCCAAACCCCATCACTGCCTCTTCCCCCAGCCATACCGGCTATCTCACCTGGCTACCTCTCTGCAGCTGGAGGAAGCACTCCAGAGACAATCCCAGGTCAAAGTCATGGGTCTTCTTCCAAAAAAACTTGGAAACAAACTGGCCATGACCCACTGGTTGCCAAATGCCAAGAAGGGGAGGCTGAAGAAGTCTGAACAGCTAGTAAAGTTATCCCTCAGGCCTGTGTGCTCTCATTTTCTCCTAGAATGATTGAGCCTTCCTCACCCAGGCCAGGGATGCCCTGCTAGGATTACGCTGTGCATAGTTCTAACGGTTCTGTTCCACATGAAAGGCATCCCTGGATTGTGCAGTAGACCACCTGTGCAGCTGTATGGGGCAAGCCTGCTCTCACTCCCTGCAGGATCTTCCCTCCCTTTGCTTGGCACTCGAGTACCTTTGATGGTGCCCTCTACAAGGCAAAGGAAGAAAAGTCAAGAAAATTCCAGATTTTTCCTCTGGTCTCAATATCCATCGAACATGACAAATGCTTCCATCCAAGAGAGGAACTCCCAGCTTCCTCCTGGATACACCCAACAACACATCCACTCTGCTCTGGAGAAGGAGGAGGAAGACACGGACTGAACTGACATCAGCTCCTGCAGCAACTAGGACCTGCCCTGGCTCTGCAGAACGTAGGCCCAGGATTCAAGAGTATCAGCCACCTGCAGGACCCCGAACAGGATTCCAAGTGCACAAATGTGAAGAGTCCTGAGTTCTGCTTCAGAGCTTTTGTGTGGGGACTGTGCACTCCCATATGTGACCCCAGGGCTCATTTCAGTGAAGCCCCAGCCAGAAACTGTTGTCTGGCCATGCTCAGATAGGATGTGGCAGCAACTTAAGCAGAAGAGAGCAGGGGTTAGGACCTTTGGATTTGCTCTTCCTTCATGGCCTCCACACCAAATCCGCCTTCTCTCTCTCTTCCTGATTTGTGCCCTCAGCCAGGCCAGCCTCCTCATTGTCTCCTAGGCTGGCTCCACCATTTGGCCTGTGCCGTTTTCTGGCCTGCATGCCTCACTCCATCTCTGCCCATCTTCCCACATCCAGCTCTGCTGCTCCTTCTCTGTGGAGGCCCCCAGAAGCAAGCCCCTGGTTTCAAAGACCCATGACATTTGTCAGTGCCCTATAGGTGACAATTATCATCTCCTTACTTGCATTACTTAATTACCTGATTTAATCTGCACATACATGGCAATGCAGAACTTGTGATCATACCTGTCTGAATGAATGAATCAACCAATCAATCCAAGTAGCATAACAAAGGTCCTAGGACCTTTGCAAAAACCATGTAAATAGTCAACATATAGATATGTAAGACTTATAACCCCTCAACACCTGTAACTGATTCCAGGGCATGCAACCATTGGCAGATGCCACCGAGAAAGTGGTCCATTTCACTGACAGCTGCAAAAAAGTCCGCCAGTTAATAGAAGCCTATTTCTAATTGCTGGACATATAATAGCTACACCTCCAACCAGCTGAGACCACCGGATCCCATTCAAAGCCCTGATTCCTGGCTTACACCTAAGCCTTTCATGTTTTATTATAGGCCTGCACATTTCATTTCCTTTTATGTAGGAAAGAAAATGGACCTTTGGTTCTAGGAGGGGACATTCATAGGCACACTTTTACTTATTGAAGAGCAGTGCTTTGCAGAAAGCAAACTCCCTGCCTCAGGTTTATAGATTCAGGATTAGAGAAGGGAGAGAAGCCCAGGAGTTGGAGGTTGTTGTGAGCTGTGACACCAGGACACTCTATCCAGGGTGATAGCTTGAGGCTCTGTCTCAAAAAAAAAGAGAGAGAGAGAAGATAGATAAGACAGGGGTCATTTTTTGTTCCCCCTGGATCACCCAGAAGTAAGAAAATACCAACCACACACAGCCCAGGGTCAGACCCTGTGTGGACAGAGCCATACAGTCCTGCTTCCCCAGCTTACATACACAACCACCCCAAGAGTACAGTAGCACCCCAAAGCCTCCCAAGCTGCAGTCAGTGTTTCTGTACACATAAGTCAGAGCTCTCACAGCACTCCCAGCCTAGACACAGAGCCCACACACAGCTCTGCTGGCAGGATACCAGCAGCCTTGATTACAGCGCCAGCAGAGATCTGGCATCCAAACCTTGCCCAAGCCCAGGCACATGCTGGGGCTGTAAAGGGTTTCCATCCTGCCCCTGCCCACCTCCAGCCAGAGCAGCAGAGGGCTGGTGTCCCCACTTGCCTGCTGTGCCCTCCTGTCCTGTTGGATGAGAGCCCAGGATACCAGGCCCAGCCAGCTTTCATCTTGCTCCCTGAACCACAGCCACAACCACCAGCCAGGTGGCCGACTGTCCTCAACCTGGTATAGAGAATTGCCTCTGACAGGAAGCATCTTCCATGCCCTTCTCCTCTGTGAGACTCAGATCCTCAGAGGGGAGCCACTAGGACACCACTACTCCTGCTGGGTGGCTCTTGGGGAGTGGCTTCTGTCATTGGGCCAAGCCCTGCAACCCTCCCACCCCTGCACAGTGACAAGCAATGGCATAGCCTTTGGTTAAATCTCATCAGGTTAGGAGCAGTAAAACCACTTAACCATTTTGAAGCATAGGAGAATGCAAGCTTCTGCCTCTCTCAATGTTGTCTATGGTCAGTCTCAAGAGCCTTGGAAGCTCACACTTCAGTGTCTGACATGGCACCTCACCTGGCCAGTGACATAGCTACTAAGTGGCCGAGGGAAGATTTGAACCTCAGTGCATAAAGCATGGACTCCTTTCAGATCCCTGCGTTGCCTCAGCACAAGGGGCACTGAGAGGAGCTTGCACCAGCCCAGTTGCTCTGGTGACCGGCCAGCTGGATGGGCCGGTACCACAATGGCCCCTGCAGAAGCTGTGAGACTGGACTAAGCAAAGACCTCCGCAGGGGTGTGTTTTCCTCAAGGGTAAATGAAGAACTGGGCGTCCCTACAAGAACCTCCAAAAATAAAACCTGCAGCTGAAGCATCTTCAAGAGAGGGACAAGGATAATGGACAACTGGACCCAGATCAAGGACAGCGGCCCCACTGGTCCTGTGTTCAGACAGTGAGAAGCAGAAGAGAGCAGTGAGTTCTGCCCCTCGCTGCAGCCAGAGTAAGCTTTCAGAAGGCAAAGTTGATCCCATCATTGGCCTGCTCAGAGTCCTTCAATGGATCCCGTGGGCTCATAGGATAAAAAAAAAATCTTTGCGTGGCCCACAGGGCCCTGCTTGGGATGGCCCTGTACCCCCTCCCCGGCATCATCAATGTGTCTGGAACCCCCATCGAGGGGCACCCTAGCCCCACCCAAAGTCCCCTTGCCTTCTGCTCCTGGGTAACACCTTCACTTTCATCTGCAGATGACAGCTCTGTCATATGTCCCTTAGGGAAACCTTTGCTGAGCCCAAGACAAGGTTGAGTTCTTCCTTGAGCACATACGGGGCCTCCTGCCTCTCCTCGCAGCTATCACCACCATGGTTATCTGCCTTAGTTAGTTGCTTGATTATTTGGTTAAAGTCGGCCTTCCTATGGACTGTAAGCTCCATGAGGGCTGTAAGCCCCAGCACTAGCGTGATAACTGCCCCGTTAGAGATGCACAGAATCTGTCTTTTGCATGAGTGAATGAATCCAAAAATGCTTCATTGAAAAGTGAAAGTTTGGGCACTGATGAAATAATCTGTGGGATAGATACAGCCTGAAAAACTAGGGGATGAGGGACTTTGCCATGGCTTTGGAAACATGGCCCCATGCTCAAAATATCTAGTCCATCTCACTCCAGGCCCCAGCCCCACTGTGTGGCCTGGAGGCTCAGGCCCTGCCGTGCTTATTTCTACCACTTATAGCCTCTCCTCTGACAAAATGCTCTCCTGTATGACACACCTGCCATGGAGGAGACCTTATCAAGTAGCCCCATTTTTCAGATAAGAAAACAGATGATCAGGGAGGCTGACTGACCAGTGCAGCATAACATAATGACATAACATAATAAGTGGCGAAGTCAAACTTAAGCCCAGCATTTCTGCCCACACATCTGGCACCGATTTCCCCATGAACACCCAATATTCATAGGATTTGGGTAAAAGCAAGGGTGTGGGGAAGCCAAAGGCCCCAGGTGAGCTCTTCACAGAATCCCATCATTTAGGTGAGTGCTTCACCTCACCCTCCATTGGCCTGCTGTCAAGCTAAGAGCCTCCTTTGTCCAGAAAACAAAAACGCCTCTACAAAAGGAAGGTCAGGGGAAGGAGTGAAGTCTGGCTGTGCGGAGGGGAGGAGTCTGGAGGTTCCAGCTAGTTTTACAGAGACTTTTAGCCAGTGTCCTGTGTGCAGCCTCAGCCCTCAACCTCCTGCTTTGGGATAACCCAGCAAGACAAATCCCTCGCTTCTCTGGAGCCTTCTCCTCTGCCCACCCTCAGATCGTAATATCCACGACTCACTATCGGAAGTGCACACCTCCATCTGCTCTCCATTCCCCAAAATGTTATTAAAATCCTCCATGCACTGCTGTCTCCTCTCCTGTTCTCTTCCACCTTGAAACATAACACCATTTTATTTTCTCTACCATCATTATAGTCAATATTTTAAGGTAGAAGAGATAATAGTATTTTACTGAAAAAGTATTTATGGAATAAAGTATAAAACCCAAATTCTGCTGAAATCTTCATCTCAAATGTCTCCATTGATAACTGTCAAGTTGTTGTTTTCATCAGCTCTGTCCCACTGTAACCCCAATTCTGGATGAACACGCCCACCTGTCATGTAGCAACGAGCAGAGGACCCTGTGCACCTGCCATTCTTGTGTATGGCCCCACCATTCTCCAAGACGCTGGAGCTTAAAAAATCTGAAGACCTCAAGTCTTCCTCCATCCCTCTGTTGGTGACTTTACTGGGTTGAATAGTGTTACTCAGATTTCATGTCCATCCAGAACCTCAGATGTGATTTGACTTGGACATGGGGCCTTTACCATTGTAAACAAATTAAGATGAGGCCATACGGGATTAGGGTGGCCCCTAATCATGCATCTAGTGTCCTTTTAAGAACACTAAGAAGAGGGTAAATTTGGACCCAGAGGAAAATAGCATGTGACAATACAGACAGAGATCGGAGTGATACTTCTGCAAGCTAAGAACACCAAGAATGCCTAGCAACTACCAGATGCTGAAAGAGGCAAGGAAGGATCTTCCCCTTGAGTTTTCACAGGTAGGGAGCATGACTTTGATTTCAGAGTCCCAGTCTCCAGCACTATGAGAGAAAGCATGTCTTTTTTTTAGCCACAGAGTCCTAAAACTTCCCATCTGACACTATGGTACTAAGTTACAGCAGCCCTAAGAAACCAACATGATGTCCATGGTTATTCTTTTTCCTTTGGAATGTTTCTTAGATTTTCCATTATGTCCTTAATCATTAACAATCCACTGCTATAGGCTAGACCCTGGAGAGGCAAAGTGTCTGAGGACAGTAAACACAAAATTACATCCTCAAAAAGGTCAGAATTTTGTCAGGACTAGAAGTGCATGTGGAGATGGATGGAGCACAAAGCAGTATGTCCTTAAGAGGGATAAAGCATTTGCTAGGAGAGTTCAGAGGATAGAGGGGTCCTTCTGAGAAGAGGCTGGCGTCCTGGGAAGGAGGGAGCTGTGAAGCAGATCTGAAACTGATTTTGCTGGGTAAAGCTGAGAAGCACATTCCACACAACTGCAGAGCATCGGAACATGGGGCATGTTTTGGGAATGGCCAAACTAGTTGGGGTGGGCGGTAGTGGCAGACAAAGCTGGACAGGTGGCCTGAGCTGGGTCATGGAGCAGTTGAAGGCCAAGCTAAGGAATCGGACTCAACCCTGTAGGCTAGGAGAGGAAACACACACTGGAGGATTTTGCTGTGGGAAGACAGACCACGTTAGGGGCACTGACCAAGCAGTAGTTGTTGCTGGTGCTTTAAAGTCTCCTTGTTAAAAGATCCACTGAAAATGGTTGTATTATTCATTAGAGACACCCTCCTCCACTTTACCCTTTGGGTACCAAGCACCAAGAACACTAAACTATATATTTCCACAAAATTCTTGCCCTGACTTTGAGTACAGAAGTCAGGGACAGGTTCAGAGAAGACAGGGCACTATACAGCCAAATGGCCTAGGACTCTATTGGAGATCAATCAGAAAGAAGAGAAAAAAGCTCTGTGTCACTGTGGAAATGGGGTTTCAGTGACAAAAGTGCAATTTGTACCTCACTTGTATCTAGCACATGGCTCTAGGGGAGCATAAGCAAGGGGCTTTGGAGAGCACTGTCCTTCCAAACACCAGGACAAATCCCGGGCAGCTCAGGGACCATCTCATTTGACTCTGCACAAGTTCAACACTGGTGTTTAACTTTTTTCCTCTTTTTTTTTTCTTCCTCCCTGTTATTTAAATGGTTTTAAACATGAAACTAGGCCAGGAAAAGGGGGTAGCATTGTTTTAATAATTAGCAATTATGATCGCTGCAATATTAATTGCATATTTCCATAGCAAACACTTCCCCAGAGGGCCGAGGGTGGTTAGAGACTGCCAGAGCCTAAAACTGGAATTCCTGGGAACAGAAAAAGGAGAGAAAAGCAACTTCTTCCATTTAAGCAAATTACCACGGGGACTGCAAGGCCCCTCTAATTAGCCCAGCTCGCTGTCGCTGGTGAGCAGGCTGGTGTGAAGTCTTACTCAGGGCTGCCGGGCCTGCCCGTACAGGCCTTTTCTTTTTCCTTTCTTTTATTTTTGTCACTTGGGCAAGAAAGTGGCTCATTTCCAGGGGGCAGCTGGGCTGGCCTGGGCCGTGCCCCTGGCCCCCAGTCTGGGGCCCGGGGCTCATTTGTGCAAATCCTGTCCACAGGAGAAGGGCAAAATGGGACAGGACCGCAGGCAATTCTGTTCAGTGGTGCTCTGGGGGAGCTGAAGCAGGAGAGGCCAGGGGATCCACCTTCCCAAGTCTATGACACAGATTGTAGAGTTCAGAGTGGGACTGGGGGGGACAAAAAGCCAGAGGAGGTAAGGATAAAGGGAGGAGGTGTGGGGACAAAGGGAAGGTAGTGGTGAAGGAGGAAGAAAAAAAAATGGAGGAGGGAAAGGAAGAGAGAAGAGCCTGAAGTAGGAGGCAGAAGGCAAGAAATGAGAGAGGAGTGTGGGTTCAGAAGAAAAGGCACCAGGGCCATAGAGCCGTCAGAGCAAACAGGGCCAGGCCGAGAAGACTCCCCGGAAGTGACATGCTTCAGTTGCTTCTCGTTTTCCCAGGAAGGACTCTGACAAGCACAAAGCACTCCCACTGTGGCCCTGGCTTCAGGGATGGTGGCAGAGGCTACTGCAAAAATCCACCAAGGATTAGGCTGAAGAGGCCAGACGGTGCAGGGTCAGCCAGCCCTTCCCCTGGGCACTCTGTGTCCAGAGGGAAAAGGTAGGAATTCAGCGCGTTCAGAGCCCCAGCAGGGCCTGCATTTGCAGATCACAGGCACATCACGTATGATGTCCTTTACGTTGTCAGAGCAGCTTTTAACCCAGGCATTACTATCTCCATTTTAGAGGTAGGAAGACTGAGAAGCCTGCCCATGACCATGTTCTTAGAAAGAAGCTGGGGCTAAGGCTCTTTCTGACTCCATTTCCCCAGCTGCACCCCTCATTAGCCTCTGAGTCCTTGAAAGCAAACTTCCTCACATACAAGCCCTGTCTGGCTGCACCTGTGGCTGGTGCTGTCTCTCAGTCGGAAAAGTGTTCTCCATATTGTTCCTGGGCTGAGGTGCCCAGGATGTGCGGCTCCATTTTAAAGCAGCTTGCTAAGCAAAACTCAGAATTCACAAATAGAACATTGCAGGGCAATAATTCTCATTGTAAAAGGGTTCCCCCTAAGGTGCCCCTGCGCATCGAAGCATTCGTTTACAGATCATCGACTCCTGGATGGAGAAGCTGAGAGGCTTGACAGAGAAACTGACAAAGAAAATGTCTCTAGCTGCTTCCAGCAAAAAAAGATAGACAAACAAAATATAGTGGATGTGCTTCAAGAGAAGGGAATCCAATTGTCCAATGATCGTGGTGACAGTAATACCTTATGCACCCTGGCATCTGCCATCCCTCAGCCCTCAGCATGCCTCCTTGTCCCCTTGCCCAGCCCCCACCCCCCTGCTCATCACCTTTTCATTGCAAAGCACCCCCTGATGACTTTTCCCTGTTGTCCTTGGCCTCCTGGACTATTCCTAGCAACTCTGTATGAAGAAGGGGGAGGAATTATTATCCCAAAGGGCAGGAGAGGAAAATGAGGGCTTGTAGGTCTCAATGCCTGGTCTGAGGTTGCACAGCCTTTGCGTGCAGACGCCACGCCTCTGTCCTACCCTTGGTGTCTCTGAGGCTGTTTTAATCATCTTTTCTACCCTTTTGGTGAGGGTAGGATTCTTACCCCAGGGTTATGGGGATAACTGGACACACAAAGCCTGACACCGGACATATGTGAAAGACAAAAGATTATGAGTCACACCTATTCACATCCCAGGAAGGAGGGATAGGGCCACATAGGGCCACCTGGAGCCTACCAGGGCCGTGGGAGGCGGACTTAGACATTCCAAGATAGTAAGGTGACTACAGATTCCCACAGGAAGGTGCAGGTGGGTTGTTTGAATAACTCTGAGCCTGGCAGAAAAGTAGAGCCCACTCCTCAGGGATAAGCAAGAACTATGCTCTCCCCCGGATAAGAAGAGTTGGTTAGGTGGCCTTTTTCACGGGAGCAGAGTGGGGAAGGATACATGCCTTCAGGCCACTGGAGACCTTCCTGGTTCCACAAGGTGTCAAGGCAGCACATGACCTCAGACCTTAAATTAGGCCTTCGAGGCCCACTCCAGCATGCCCCAGGGAGCTGTTTCTCAGTTATGGGACTTCCAAGAAACAATGCCACCCAGAGCCCACACCAGGCCAGGAAGCAGCGTGCCCTGAAGAAGCTCAGGGCCAGCTCCAGCCAGAGCTGGGGTGGGCTGTTCAAGCCTCAGCCTGGAAAATGCGCTCCCCTCCCCACTCTCCCGTTACAGTCTGGAGGTTTTGCTCGCTGTGTGCGTACAAACATTACCTGGTGTATTTTTGATCTTACTTATCCCTGGGAATCTATCTCAAAGCCGCCTTTGGAAACTCCTAAGTAGGCTGTAATGTGTGGATTTCAGCCTCTGCTTGATAGTTTGCAATATAGTTATTCCCCAAGCCTTGGCGTGCAGGAAGAAACAGCAGAAGCAGAAACATGTTTAAACAAACAGCAGCTCGCGGGAAGGGAGAAGGGAGGGAGGTCTGGGGAGCGAGTAAACCAAGTGCAGGCCCGTACCCGTCTCTTCTAAGAGTTTGCTGAATGGTTTGTGGGCACACAGGCCCAGCACAAGTTTCACTCCCAGCTGCCACCAATTCTACTTACCCGGGCCACAGAAGAGGGAGACAAGACATTGCTGAGGGAAGGACATAGAGGGACGGACAGTGACTTCCATGAAACAATGTGGAGAAAATGCTCTTGAGATCCTACTTAAAGAGCATTTCAACATTTAAAAAGAACATAAAACTTGACTCCACAATGATTATAATCACAAAACGTAAGCATGAATAGGACAGAAATTAAATGACAAGCTAGAAAAAAGAAAGCACTCAGTCACAAGTATGTGGTGGGAGGGACTGTTTTGATTTTTTTTTCCTTTTGAAAAGTCATTTGTTATAAGAATAGTATTTGAATAATTATATATTTATGTAATTGTTAGTTTTCGAGTGACTGGTCAGAATCAGAAAGGAAAAAAGGATGTAGTGTCATCCCCTGAGAACAAACCATTTAGCTGAAGATATAATCAGAGGCGTGGGAAAGGGAATTGAAGCCATCACACAAATATTTCATAATGAAAAGATACTGTCTAGGCTCAAATCTAAGGCGAGGCCTGTAAGCAGGAGGGGCTTCCTGGAGGAGGAGGTGCTGGAGTCACCAGGAAAAAGAGAGAAAGAGCCACACAGATTCTTGTTTATCCCATCCTCTAACCAGGGCAGGTCTCTAGAGGCATGAACCCTCCCTGTGTCTTTTCTCCCTTCATGGAAGACCAGAGTTCCCCTGAAATCACTAACAAGCCAGAGCTTGCATCACTGAGTTCAAATTTCCCCAGACAAGACCCTGTAAGAGAACAGGTGAAGGTGAGAAGACCCTACCAACCTCAACCACAGGCCTCCCCAAAGATTCTGGGCACCTCCAGGGAAGGGAACTATGGCTCATAATGCTCTCAACTGATCCTTCACACTCAGTTCATTTCTCTAAAATACAGCCACAACTTGTCCCCACACATGGAGATTTCCAGAGAAACCAGTGCAAAGGATCTGGGAAAGATGGTGACCATAAAAGCCCCCATGTCTTTATCTTCACTGTCTCATTCCTCAAATGGATACCAAATTAGAGGCCAATCGATGTTTACTGAACTGAACTGGGAGGGGGCAAGGCCATGCAAGAGTGGGGCTGGGGTCTGGAGTACTTTGTGGCTATGCCAATTAGCACAGATGTGGGGACAGAGTCTGTTGCTCTAGCCCATGGGGGCTTATCCAGGCATGATGCCCAACAGCACCCCCTTGCCAGCCACTTTCCCCACACCCCACCCCCTCTCATCCCAGGGCAAGGCTGTACCCATACAGATGCTAGGGCTCCACATTGCACCTGTGACCCACGCCACAGTATGACCTCCAATGAGTGCAACAGGTGCCATAATAAAGGTAGATAGCTGGCTGTGCAAGGGCCACAAACATTAACCAAGGACAAGGTTGATGGCCTAAGGGGAAAAGTATGTTTGGATAAAGAAAGTCAAAGGTCAAGGAAGTCAAGGTTGGGTTGGGACCTGAGAAGCTGTGAACTGAAGCCACAGGAAACAGTACTTGAGAGGGTCAGTATTTGCCTGTTAAGTAGAAACATTACAGGGACCGGCCAAAGCACAAGAGTAGGCCTGGAGAAGAGAATGGCCTGAGAATGATGGCTCCCACTTTCACTTGTGCCAAAGGTCAGTCTCACTGTTGACACTGGAGGATGTTATGTGACACAGAGGAAAGAATGTTGGAGGTAAAGAAAAGCACCTAGCTGATTTGGGAACAGGAGGAGGTAGAAATAACTAAGTAAATAAGTAGCCAAAACCATAAAAGAAATTTCAGACCTGCCTGAGCAAGAGCAAGACCCTCATCTCTACTAAAATTAGAGAAACTAGCCAGTCATGGTGGCACAGGCCGGTAGTCCCACATATTTGGGAGGCTGAAGCAGGAGAATCACTTGAGCCTAGGAGTTTGAGGTTGCTGTGAGCTATGATGACACCACAGCACTCTACCCAGGGCGATAGAATGAGACCTGGTTTCAAAAAAAAAAAAGGAAATTTCAAAAGGCAGAAAAGCCAAAGCTTGTAAGAAATATTTAAAATTATTCTGGTCAAACTTCCAAGTCTACAGATGAAAACAAGGGGTCCCGTGAAGGCATAGGATCTCTCCAAGACTAGTAATAGATCCAGGATTCAAATCCAGGTCTCCTAATCCCCAGACCAGCGATCATTCACTGTTTCTTGTTGCCCCAGTGTGGCCCAAGGTTCACTGGCATATTATTGTTTGCCATCTGTCTCTTCCACAGGAGTATAAGCCTCATAAAGACAGACACCATGTCAATTTTGTCACCCCAGCACCTAGGACACTGCCTGGCAACACAGTAGGTGCTCATCAAATAGAATAGAATCAAATAGAATGGAATAGAATGGGTGAAATGGATGGAAAAGAGTGAATGAATGGAAAAGAACACTTGGAATAGAATGAAACTGATGGGTGTAATGGAATAGAATGGAGGGACGAAATGAAGTTAGCAGAATGGGGACTAGGATTCTGGCCTCCTAATTCCCATTCAATGGTACCAGCAAAAGGGAATCCCAAACTCCCTCTCTCCTGCCTTCCTACCTGTGGAATGTAACACCTCCATCTCCACTTTCTACGCGTCCAGCCAACTAATCTCTCTCCCCAAACAAACAGGAAGAGGTTTTCCAGCACAGGCAGAGATGCTGGGAAGCAGGGACCACTCAGTTCTCACCTACGCTGGCTGCATCTCTGCCAACTTCCCTTCCTGCCCCATCACAGCCGGCCTTGGGCCCAATCCCACAGCCGCCACTCACGAACTGTTAACCCTTCATGATTGTAAGCCTGCTTCTCACGTCTTCATGCAGAACTCAGACAGCACTTTTGAATTCCACTGGGTGGGCAGGAGCTCATTTTGCAGTTTCCCCAGTTCAACTATCTCATGGCAGCTGCTGGGGCTGCTAGCCAGGTTTCTGAGCCCATGCCTTGACCTCAAGAACCTGGGTTTTCTATTATGAGTTTTGCCTTTTCTACCATGGGTTTTGCCTTACATAGCCCCTAAATCTCTGTTCTATTCAGCCCCGCTTTTGCCTACCTCCTCCAACACTCACCACCACCCTGTCACTGAATCCCACCATGGCCACATCGCCCCCGTGAAACCCTGCAACCTCTCACTGCTGCATGTTCTCTGGCCCTGTCTGAGCCCTGGGAGCACTCAGGCTATGCCCCAGGTCTTCTCCCTCCGGCCCTCTCCCCACAGCTCTGACACCTTGTCCTGTCTGCACAGGGTGCACAGACAGCCCTCCGTCCAGCCCCTGCCTGGGGCCTGGCAACTAGCTCTCCAATGCCAGAGCTGGGGAGGGCCCCAGGCTGGAAGCAAAAGAGCCCCAGAACAATGGGTGATTGACTATGAATTCCATTTCTCTCCCCGCTCAGGCTGTTTAAACAGGAGACAGGCTTTGCACACTGTATGTGTGCACACATATTAGCTACCGGATCACCTGTCCTGCTTATCCTCGGGAATTTGTTTCTAGCCGCCTTTTGGAACCTCCTAAGTAGGATGTAATTCGGTGGATTTTATGTTCTGCTCACTGTCTGGCAAAGTAGTTTATTTCCCAAACCCCTGGCATATCGGGGGAAAGAGCATGCATGAAAAATGGGGCTGCTCTTGGCCCTCACAGCACAAAATTGTCCCAGTCTAGGTTTGAGGAAGGAAACTCCTTGCCTAGACAGGATCTGCGTCAACTTTCTTAATGTCTAAATTTTTACATTCTCAACTTCAATAACTTGGGTTGTTAGTATGAAAGAAGCAGTCTGTAAGCGGCATTTAAAAGCAAATTGGATTTTCTTCCCCCAGCTGATACGGCCCTCAGTTCTGCTTGCCAGAGGACGTAGTTTACTTCTCTTCTGAAGCAGCCATTTGTCATGTGTCAAAGGATCTGAAATAAAATTCCTTTGTGTACGACTGTCTAATAAAGAGGTTCTTAATGTTAATAATTTACCTCTAAATTCTGTTTACACATTGTTTCTCTTATACCTTCAATCCAAGGTATTGAAGCTGAAAGGCGTATGAGGATTTTCTAAAGATCCTAAATGTGTGTTCTGGAATAACATTTACATCAGACATCGCCTTCTTTATATTCCAGTCCAGTGGCTCTGCGTGTAGGTGTTAATGTGTGTCAGAAAAGCTGTCTGCTTGCCGGGGAGGAAGCTTAAATCCTTGGGACCCAGGCAGGGCGGGGGCGCTGAAGGAGGAGTTTGCAATAGAAGGAAGAAAAGAAAAGGAAAGAAACACCGTCCGCTGGACGTTCCACCGATTCACAGAGGGACTCGCCGCGCCAGCTTTCTGCTCAGCAGTAGGGCCACAGGCACAAATTAAAAGGTTTCTTCTTTACCTTCAAGACCTTTCTGGAATGGAGATGGCACAAATTAACAAATTAATTGACAAAGACATAGTTACCTTCCTATGCCAGGTTGATGAGTCACTGGCCCTGGCCCTCTCATCCCCTTCAGATATAGGAGGCCCCCCAGGCACATTTCCTTTAGGCTGTCATCATTACCAAGTGGGGTCCCATCAAACCTAGCAACTCAAGGCCAAGGACTAATCTCTTCCTCCCTGTATCCTCAGGGTCTAGCCTGGTATTTGTAACACAGAGAACACGCAGTAACTGTTGAATAAACAAAAAGCCCAGTCTCTGCTACCAAACTTCTCACAGTCCAGTTCAGGAGACAGAGTCACAATACTATGCCAAGTGCTCCACCAGTCGTCTCAGATTGGGGATTCTGGGACAAGGGGCCTCAAACTTTAGTGGCTTCCAACAGTAAAGGCTCACATCCCACTCATGTTCAGGACCATCACAGGTGACTCTCTGTGCATTAAGACCAAAGAGCACACAGGTTCCATGACCAAGGAAAAAGAGAGACAGTGAAGATAGTGGAGTGACATGGAGATTCTTGAAACATTTGCTCTGAAGTGACACATGTCACTTCCACTCATACTTCATTGTCCAAAGCACATTGCACGACCCAGATGATCATCGAGGTCCAGCCAGGAAGTATGCCCTTTCCTCAGGATGGCCTGGTCAGGACAGACAGAAAACAGCAAGCCACAGTGGAGATGATTCAAACCCTACCCCAGCCCAGCACCCAGGCTCAGTGACTAGTCCTACAGGGTTGGAGCTGCTTCCAGGGAGCTGGCACTTCAGCTAAGAGAGGCGTGAGTGGGATTCTGCCATTCCTGCTGGATGTGGGTTTGTCTGTTAGCCCAAATGTGAGTCCTCAGATGATGGCTGCCTGAGCTGGCTCCTACCCCCTGGGAAGTGTCCCTGCCCAGAAGACTTGTGGATGTCTGCACATTGCCCACATTTCCCAGCAAAGGAGAAGCGGCAGCAGCAGCCAGAGCTGCTGGAAACTACCCAAAGGCCAGTTAGATTAGGGAGCCACAGGCTTCAACCCAGTCTCAGGAGACCCAGCCTCCATGGGTGTGGGCAAGTCTTGGGATGCCTTCATTGCCCCTGACATGAGCTCATATTCTGAGAGGTTCAGAGCCCACTCTGCAGACACGGGGCTTAGGAGGGGACAGCCACAGCTGTAATAAAGGAAGGAATACAGAGACACAGACTCTCTGAATGACATGTATGGGAGACTGTGCTCACACTCCCAGGTAACAGCATCAGCTGTGCTAGAGATGTCAGCCTCAGTGGACACCTTCACACCCCTGTCCTAGGGGAAATGGCCAGGGCAGAGCATTTTCCACAATGCATGTTCTGTGCCAGACTGGACCCACCGGACTGAACCAGAGGTGCCCACCAAATCCAGGAGCAGCCACGTCTTGGGAGGGACAGTGATATGTTAAGGCCTGTGTGCAGAAGTGAGCTGAGCCCTCTCCTATGGTTGCAAACTAGAGATTAACTAGGGAGAGGGCCAGTGAGGCAGAAGGCGGAGTCAAGTCTGAGCCACATTTCGCTGGTATGATGAAAAAGCATATATGATAAGAAAACCTTGGGTAGAGGGAGAAGGCTGGGGAGAACTTGAAGGGAGACAGACAGACAGACAGAAAAAACCCGGACAGATTTCTGTTCCAATCCAATCCAAAAGTTACTCAACAAAGACCTTTTACTCTCCAATGATTCTCTGTCCTTTACAACCAAAAAAAATCCAGCTTAAACATACTCAGCATCTTCATGCAATGGGGCTACTGTAACAGTATACTCTGGAGTGGGTGGTTTATAAACACAAAAATGTATTGCTTACAGTTCTGAATGCTGGAAAGTCCAAGATCAAGGCACCAGCAGATGTGATGTCCAGTGAGGGCCCGCAGATAGCTGTTTTCTCCTGGACCCTCGTATGATGAAAGGGGCAGGGCAGAGAGCTAGGGTTTCTTTGATAAGGGCACTGACCCCAACACGAGGGCTTTACTCTCAGGACCTGATCACCTCCTGAAGGCTCCATCTTCCAGTACCATCACTTTGGGGGTTGGGTTCGGCATGCGAACTTGGGAGGCACAAATACTCAGTTTACCCACCAAAAGAACATCCACAGTGGGAGGCCCTCAGGAAGTGACAGAGAGCAGTAAAGCTGAAGCTCAGAAGTATGGATTAACTTGTAACATTTCCAGTATGGTTGAAACCACAGGGAAAGAAACGTTTAAAAGAAGAATAAAACTGAAATACACAGAACAAAATGCTACCTTTTGGAAATCTAAAGACCCATAAATTAGGGATATTAAAGTAAACTATCAATTCAACTAATAAAGTAACCACTTTATTTATTTATTTATTTATTCATTAAATCATAGCTGTGCACATTAGTACAATCAAGGGGTACAATGTGCTGGTTTCACATACAATCTGAAATATTTTCATCAAACTGGTTAACATAGCCTTCATGGCATTTTCTTAGTTATTATATGAAGATATTTGTATTCTGCATTTAGTAAGTTTCACCTGTACCCTTCTAAGATGCACCATAGGTGTGGTCCCATCAGTTACCCTCCCTCCACCAAACCTCCCCCCTCCCCTCCCCTCCCTTGCCCCTTTCCCCATATTCCTGTGCTATAATTGGGTTATAGCCTTCATGTGAAAGCTATAAATTAGCTTCATAGTAGGGGTAAGTACACTGGATATGTTTTCTTCCATTCTTGAGATATATTATCAAGAAAAACATGTTCCAGCTCCATCCAGGTAAACATAAAAGATGTAAAGTCTCCATCTTTTTATGGTTGATAGTATTCCATGTTATACATATATCACAATTTGTTAATCCATTGATGGGTCAGAGTTTTTTTAAGACACTCTCACTCTGTCACCCTAGGTAGAGTACAGTAGCATTACCATAGCTCACTGCAACCTCAAACTCCTGGGCTCAAGTGATCTGCCTGCCTCAGGCTCAAGTAGCTGGGACTACAGGTTCATGTCATGCTACCCAGATAATTAAAAAAAATTTTTTTTATATAAATGGGGTCTTGCTCTTGCTCAGGCTTGTCTTGAACTCTCGACCTCAAGCAATCCTTCTGTCTTGGTCTCCCAGAGTGCTATTACAGGTATGAGCCACTGTGCCCAACCTGGCCTCAGACTTTCTGATTCTCAGGAGACACCTCCCTAGTTCTTAACTGAGTCTACTATAAGCTACTTGAGGGCAAGAACCATATCTTATATGTATTTGTATCCCCATTGCCTTCTACATAGCAAATGATAAATGAATATTTGCTAATTAAGTGACTGAATGAATGGATATTAGCCACTCAAATAGCAGGACATATTATGTAGAGTGCCTCTTTGGACTGGGCGTGATACTGCCAAATAGGAATAGAGACACAACAAAGGAAGAGGATGCTGCACCCAGCAGAGTGCCTCTCTAACAGAAAGTTAGTGCCTCTCTGAGGGAAGTATTTCTCCAACATTAGAATCTCGAGGGACACAGACTGGGAATCTGGAAATGAACTGGGGTGGTTCTTAACAAAAGACATATTTGGGAGATTCTCGAGGTTGTTGAGAAACTGCTGTGTTTATAATTGTCTAAGTAATGTATAGATGCAAATAAAAATCATATTATCATCTCAATAAATACAGCATCAACACCCCATCATGATAAAAACCCTCACCAAACTAGACATAGAAAGAACATCAAGATTTTATAAAAACTATTTATGACAAACCACAGCCAACATCATACTGAAAAGTTGAAAGCATTCCTCCTAAGAACTGGAACAAGGAAAGGGTGCCCAGTGTCAGCACTTCTATTCAACGTAGTACTGGAAGTCCTAGCCAGAGAAATCAGATAAGAGAAAGAAAGAAAGAATATCCAAATCAGAAAAGAGAAGGTCAAAGAAACCGAGGGAATGCCTTTCTTTAGAATGAAAGTTAGGTGAATAGTAGGAGAGTAATTTGAGCCTTTTTGTATTTATTTCTTATTTATCTTTTAGAGGTGTTCCTAAATATAGATTTTTTTAAAGTTGTATATACATTTATTTACTTTAAAAGTGTCTGGCTAGATTATTTCCTTAAAGTGGTACTTAGGATTGGAAGAGGACACTGAAGCAATGGGATATACAGTGAGCCTGGAAGGGAGCAAGTAAGGGAGATTTCTGAGTGAATCAGGAATCTGGGAGCCACTAAAAGAGCCCTTGCATTTGTGTTAGATGCTTAGCTGCTTAATTCATAAGCTGAACTCCTTCAGACTCATTAGGAAAAGTAAACTAATGAATCAGTTTTAAATGGGTCAGTACACATTATATTTCTCATCTGTTCTTAAAATTATGAAAGTAATATATGCTCATTATAGTAATTATAGAAGTACAGAAAAGGACCAAAATTTTCTACTTCTATAAAGAAGTTATACTTTTCTCCTCATGTGTGAAAACTCTATATTCTTTTCATTACCCCCCATATGTGTATGTATATGAATGTGTGTGTATGTATCAGCTCAAGTTGTAATATTTACAGTTTGTTTTTGTCATACTATATCATAAGAGCATTCTCATGTCCTTAATAATTATTCATAGGCATCTTTTTAAATGCTGTATATTAAGGTAGCTTTTTCTTATTGAAAAGTAAATAAAAATAGGTAGGCAGGACTAAAAGCATTGTTTTTCTCAGACTATTACATTTTAGCAGAGGATAGAAAGCTTTCAAGTGTAACCTTGGAATAGCTTTGAAATGAGATGTAGTTTGGAAAAGAATATATGGTGAGTCTGAGTTTTAAAAGGATCATTGCCACTGTGCTTCAAATAGGGAAAAAAATGTATCCTTAAAGCAAATATGTTTCTCTAGCCAGTCCCCAAACAACGTCTCTACACTCACCCCAGACAAATAATGGCTTTGAGCTGTGTTTTTTATTATTATTTCAAGCAGAAGCCAACTAGACAATTTCCTTATTATCATTCTTCTCCTAGGCACTTAGAGTAGAAATGTTGAAATCATTTTTTACACTCTAGACCCTGAGGAAATCTAATCAATTCGCAAATCCTGTGGCGTCTACCCTAAATGATTCTTTTACTTTGTCTCTTTCCACCTTTCTTTCCTTCCATGGAGGCTCTCATTCACTCCTTCTCTGTTGCCACAGGATTCTGACAGGCTTCCCTATTCTTCCTGTTTCCTTTCCTAATTTATCCTCCTCCTGGTGGCACCAGACCTTTTTCTTAAATATGGATAAGAGCTTTTCATTTTCCTGCTCAGGAGCTTTCTGTGTTTCTCACTGCCATCAAAATTTTTCATCGTCTGGATGGCCTCAGCCACCTTTCCATCATTACCTTCTGTCAGACTCTCTGCCACTTCCGTGCAACACACAGCCGTGCTTCCCATCCGCTGCTCACGGCATGGAAGAGAGGGGGAAAATTGAATATTTTGTTAAATAACTGTGCTTGAAATCATCTCTACTTACATAGTAGTCTGCAATACTTCCAGATGAATAAATCCATTTTTTCCCTGATGCTTAATTTCTTAGAAGGTATAATTGAGAATATCTATCTCGTATCATGAGCATGGCTTTAGGCAAAGTCTCAGATATTCAGGATCCATTCAGAAAAAATTAAAGTAAGAAAGCCAATGAAATACAAATTGAAACAGTGAAGATTAGATTTAAAATTGGTGGTCATTGTGGATTTGCTAGTGTAGCTGGAGATTCTCTAGGGTGTACCTTGAATCCCAGAACAAAGACTAGAGAGCAACCCCTTTGTAAAATCTTGAGATATTGACTATGAAACTATGTTTAATCTTCTAGCTGCGAAAGTGAGAAAAATCAACCTCAATGTCTATAGTTATTTGTCTCTTAGCCAAGACCTCTGCTGCTACCTTAATCAGCAGAACATGAAACCCCCAAATTGCTTGGGAAACCAATCACAAAATGTACACAATTGTTTCTTTGGTGGGTAGAGGTCCTTAATC
This sequence comes from Perodicticus potto, assembly GCA_963574655.1. NCBI lineage: Eukaryota > Metazoa > Chordata > Mammalia > Primates > Lorisidae > Perodicticus > Perodicticus potto. The sequence continues at coordinate 26,622 of CAUYRH010098620.1, forward strand.
CTGAAAAGATTTAGATTAATTACAGAACAATGAATGAAATTAAAACCTTTCATTAGTATTTTTATTTTGTAATAATTTTAAACATTTTGTAATGTACACATTATATCTGGGTTTTTTAAAGAGAATTTGCCAGATTATTTAACAAGTTGATTGTAGGATATCAAGGAATTAATTTTAAGCTAAAAGATGTAAAGAATCTTACTACTATAAATTGTACCAAAACATATAAGAAAGCTTAAGACACCTCATATTTTGTTTCACTTATTAGATGTAAAATAATGATTTAAATGCTTAGGAGTTTTTTTTATTCAGAGAAGTATTTAAAAATTTTTATTCAGCAAAGTACTTAAAAAATTTAATCCATTAAATTCATAAGTAAAAGTTAAAATGTTTAAGGGGAATTTAACTCATAAAGTCTTTAATGGTTATTATAAAAATCTTGCTAAATTCATAAGTAGATCTGTACAATTATAAATTGAACTTAAAAGTTAGGTAAAATCTAAGTTTTTTTTTTTTTGGCAGTTTTTGGCTGGGGCTGGGTTTGAACCCGCCACCTCCAGCATATGGGGCTGGCGCCCTTCTCCTTTGAGCCACAGGCCCCATCCTAAGCTTTTGAATTTATAACTTTAAAAACTAAATGTTAAATGTGCAAACCAAAAGAACTTTATATATGTTTGAAACAATACATTGCCCCTCAGAAGTTTATTATGAAGCATAAACAAGGTAATACATGTGGAATTACTTTGCAAATTCTAAAACTTGGTAGAAAATATTAGTATTTTTTCTTCTAATTGCTTTTGCTTAATTGGTCACTTTTGTATGGAAAAATATTTACCTCTCCTCTTTTCTATATGGTAACTGTCTGGTCCATTCAGACCTTGCCAGGTATTTTCTCCTCTCTGACGGAACTTGTCTGTTTTCTATCCTTTATTACTTTGTATTTATAGTGTGACACTTGTTACACTTCCCATCACCAGTATTACACTTGTGGATGTTGATGTACCTGTGTATGTTTCTTTCCTATGTGAATTATCTATCTTCGTGAGTACATTTTTTTAAAAGTAAATATTAATCGAGTCTCTGTGATGTGCTAAACACTGTGTTCTGTACAAAGGTCAGAGTCATTAAGAAGAAATAGTATCTGGGTCTGTATATAGTAAGTAATGAATTATTGAATTTGGTTTAATTTGAAATTAAAACTCAATTCTGTCTAAAGAAAATTCTATAATACAATTTTTAGAAAAGCAATTAACTAGTTCAAGAAAAAAAGTCAGTTAATGCAAATAGCAGATGAGAAAAATTCAAACTACATGAAAGGAAAATTGAGGCTTTACCAGTATAGTAAAAAGCACTAACTTTTTCCCATAGGCCTGAAATATTTAGTTAAAAACAAGTTAGAAGATAGTTGTGCAAAACTGATTGGAACAGTAGAGGCTGGGGGAGGATGGGAGTTGTTAGATAGGACTTTGATCTTTTAGGAGCATCATGCAGTTAGGACTGTCTGTCCAATCTCATTATAAAGATCTACCTACCTCCAGGTCCTTCCCTTCCTCCTAGTCCGCTGCAGTCAGCAAGGCTGTTTTCCTTTTCCTTTAACCCAGCGGTCAATAACATTGATTTTTGCAGCAGAGGTGATTCTCACCTCTTCCCTTATCATCCCCTCCTTCAGGGCTAAACAAAGCCAAGTTCCCTGGTGTGCACTGTGGTCTGCAGAGCCTGTAAGACAGAAACAGCTCAAGGCTGGATATAGAGCTTGGGCTGGGTGGGAGAAATGGTCAGCGCCATCAAGTCCCTTGGGAACATCCTGGGCAGAATATTTTTGACACAGTCTTGAGTTAAGCGATCGTATTTCCTCAGGGCAAAAAGCATATAAAATGTCTATCTCGTTCACCACAATTTCACTGAATAGGCTAAGGGGGAAAAAATCCTGAGGTCCTATTTCCATGTATAATTCTTACTGAACCTGCTCAGAGAGATAGATACCACTCCTGGGGAAGAAGTGGCTAGGTGTTGGAGATGAGTCAAAGGAGCAGTAAAATATGTATCATGGGATCAGTCATAGATAATCAGAGGAAACGGAAAAATAAAAGAAGGAATTTAATCAATAATTTCTTATTATAGGCAAAGAATTTCTTAATTTTTATTTATTTCAATCCTTACAACAGCCTTGTCAGTAAGTGTTACTGCCTCCATTTAACAGACTGTAACACTTAAACAGGCAAATTAGCATATCCAAAGTCACAAAGCAAGATATAAGAGCCAGTCTTTCCTATACACACCATATTGTTTCCCAGAACCAATGACTTTTCTTTCTGAGAGTTTATGAAATAGCTTTGATAATGAGAGTTGACCCCTTCTTTAAAGACAAAGGTGCAAGTGTTGGAACTGGGTTTGGTGCAGTAATCTTATAAGGAAATGAGAAAGATGATTTTGGTGCTCAGCTAAGAAGAGAAGGACTGAGAAAGAAATGTCAAGGACTGTTTAGGCAAGATTTAACCCAGACTGGTGAGGGGACGCCTAGATGGAAGCTTTCAAAGCTGGGAAGAGTGTTTTCGTGTCTCTGGGCTATTGAGACCATGATTGCTATGGACTTTCATGTGAACAAGCAAAATTAACTCTAGAAACTCAGCCACTTAAGTCTGACAGCCCTAGTTTTGAAATTTCTTATTTACTTTGTAGCAGCTATATGAGTCTAAGTCAGTTATTCAGCCTTAACCTTAGTTTCCTCAACTGTAGAATGGGATGCTAACGTCTGTCACATCGACATAGACTTTGTTGTAAGACTTACCTATGCTAACATTTAAAAGCCCTTCATAGTGTCTTATGTATAATGGAAACCGAGTCAACAGTAGGTTCCTTCCTTTCTCAATGGTGTCCATTCCTTGCGTGCTATAATGTAAAAGCTAATTGCCAGTCTTCTTTCCTGCCTGTAAAGGCAATGTTAACTACTCCTAGGAGAAACTCCTTAGGAAAAAATGTGTTAACTTATATCAAATTCAGCTATAGCAATAAATTTTAAACCTAACCCCTCATGTTCAGGAAGAATATGTATGTCCCCAGGGCCGTCCATCAGTTTCAGAATTTACATCCTAGAGCTTTTCTGTCCAATAGAGAAAACGCTGGCCACATGTGGTTATTGAGCACTTGAAATGTCACTAGTCTGAATTGAAGTGCATTGAAAGTATAAAATCCATACTGAATTTTGAAGATTTAGTATTGGAAAAGGGTAGACTTTCCATTCATTTTGACTTGATGATGTGTATAATATAATTTTGGCTATACTGGGTTAAATATAGCATTAAAATAGATCCCACCTTTTTTTATTTTATTTTATTTAATATGGCTACTAGACAATTTTAAATTGCGTATATGTCTCACATTTGTGGTTCTCATTATATTTCTCTTAGACAATACCATTCTGGAGGCTAAAGGGTAACTAATTCTTCTCATGGACAGACAGGCCTATACCCTTGAAATTGTGAAGAGGTTTTTACAATCAACTGGTTGGCTCTATTTATCCCTCTGCTGTAGGATTTAAAGAGGACATATGGGATGAGTAAGACTCCTTTTAGCCTTGTAGTTCTGAGATTGTGACACAATCACTGAATCTTAGCTTTAAAAGAGAACTTAGAGATTCTAAGTTTCAACTCTCAACCAAAGTCCAGAGAGGTTAAATGACTTACCGACACAGCTCATGTCCAGTACTTTTTCTATTCAAATGTACTGCCTTGCAAATGCATGACTCTTCTTCTGAACAGAGAATTTAGATGTTTACATTGCCTTGGGACACTCCAATCCCTGTCATTTGGGTGTAAGCAGATTGCATGAAGATGAAAACCTTTCTCCTTTGTCCTGTTTTAAGTGGTCTCATTGGAGAACGCCTATTTGACCTTCAAAATTACATACTACTGTAACCTCCTCAGTGAATTTTTCCCACCCCAGGTAAATTTACTTAGTTTATTTTCTCCCTTCTCTACATAGCTCTATTTCAGCTCCAAATATACTATTTTGAATTGACTGACCCACACGTAAACTCTTTAAGTCAAGGTGCTTGTTTTGTGGGTCCAGCATCCGGCACTTGTAGGCCTGTAGTAAAAATTAGTTTAGTGAAATGGTTTTTATAATACTTACATTGATCCTTCTTTACATCCTAATTCTTATTATTCTATTCTTATTAATAAATTTCAGGAAAATTAAAAGAAAATTCACCCCAACATTCTCTCTGTCTCTCTCTATGTATATGTGTGTGTATGTATGTGTATATATATATATATATATATATAATTTTTCTTAATCACTCATACATGGAAAAATGCTATCATGTGTTGGAAATGCCATTTCTTAATGGTGTTTACCTATCTAAATCTCCCAGTTAGTCATATGTACAATTGCCTCATCAAGAGACCCTCTCCATATACATGAAGTTGGACCTGTCAGCTAGAGGCAGGCTGAGTAGGCCTGAAGAAGCCATGATTCATACTATCTCATTTCCATGGTATATGCTTTAAATGCCACATCTTCAGTCAGCAGTTAGTCTCCCATGAAAACAAATTTAGCTTTTCATTCCCTTTGGGTTTTAAAAATGCACTTTGAAGTTTGTGCTAGAAGGTAAAAATGTGTAGTCATAATAGCAATGTATTCCTCTTGGCCTTCTGGTTTTCTAGAGGTGGGATTCAGAGATGGCTCCATTTCCCCAGAAAATTGATTATAAATCATTTGTCTATTGATACCCTATTTTAGCATTAAAAATCTAGAGCAGTTTAAAGAAGAAGAGAATGAGTTTTTCGGCCTGCTAAGCCTTGGCTTTAGTTCTTTTCTCCCTTTCTATGAAGATATGTCAGGATGTGAGACAATTTGAATCTGTGGAAATCCTGGCTTTAGCCCATTGGCCTGATTATTCCTATTTTGTTTTCTTTGCCTGCTCTTATTTGCCAAGATGCATAAATAGGAAAACTGTGTTGGCACAAGTCAATCATATTTACAAACACTGATGTAAGAAGATTTTTAAATTCAAGCGATGAAGACTCATCTGTTCATTCATTCAGTTTCATTTCTTGGACATCAACTATACCAGGGGTGCCAAAAACATATACATATTTTAAGCGATGTATCTATGTATTTAATTTTCAAAGTTAACTGAGTTATGGTAACAAGGTGTATGATGATGTTCACTCCAAAGATGGCATTAATTAAATCAATGTTAGCGTCATCATGCAACAGACAGGACAGTCAAAGAAAATGGTGGAGTTGTCACTTGCGGAGCACAAGACCATTTTACATACCACCAAAGTGGTATTTGAAATTCGAGAAGATTGTGCAAGTATAAGTTCCATGGAGGTGTGAGTATGCAACAGAATGGGATGTGGTGTGCAGTAGAAGCCCAGCTACACTGGAGTACACCCGGAAGAATTGAAATGGCCTGCACAGGGATCCAAGCAGGCACTTTGGTCACCAGTTGCTCAAGCTGCAGTTTGCCATAATCAGAAGTCTCTGAAGTGTCTGGATGCTGATGTTTACCATTTTGAGCATCTCTTGTAATTGTGGAAGTCAAACATTACTTGTATTTATCTTTTGTTAGTGCTATATTTTGAGTATTGCAATTTTAATATGTTTTTTTCCTTTCTTAAAATGTGTATATACTTTTTTTTTTTTTTAGAACTCTCTGTATTTTACCCACAGAGGCAGGCATTTTGGGTATAATTTTTTTCAATTTAAAAAAATATTCATGCTGAAGTAACTAAAACTCATCAATGCTGAGGTAACTAAGGGACGTTAGTAACCTCCCCAAAGTCGTTGCTTATAGGTAGACTATCTAGCACTCAAAATGAAGTCTACGTTGAGTGAAAAAATTACTCTTATCCTATGATACAACACCACTGCTTCAGAATATAAGAGATTGTGGCTTACTGTGATAGTGGTTATGAATGGGGGATATAGAGCTTCCTTATGTTTCTACCAAAACTTACAACTCTAAAGGTCTAGATGGAAAAACCTTCATTCTGCTCTTTTTTTTCCCCATTCTTGTGATACTTTATTAAGAAAGTGGTTCAACTCCATCCAGGTAAAGACAAAAGATGTAATATCTTCACCTTTTTATGGCTGAAGAGTATTCCATGGTATACACGTACCATAATTTATATACCATTCATGAGCTGATGGACAGTTGGGTTGAGTCCATGTCTTGTGAATTTAGCTTCAATAAACATTCTAGTGCAAATGTCATGTAAAATAATTTTTTTTTCCTTCTGGGTAGATACCTAGTAATGGGATTGTGGGATCAAGTGGAAGGCGTACTTTTATCTCTTTAAGGATTCTCCATACTTCTTTCCATAGAGGCATCATTTCTATGTGTTAGGAACAATTCAAGATTGTTCTTTGAAAGATACAACACACTATTATTGGCTGCAGCCAAATGCTGGAATTTAAAAATCTTATTTAACTGCATGAGTTTCAGTGACTGCCATTGTTTGTAATTTTGGAAACTCCAGGAACAACTTACTTCTTCTGTGACATTATTTTTTACTATAAGAATTTCATCTGTTGTCCCTAACCCTTCTTCAAAGTCTTGATTTTTTCCTCTACCTCTAACATTGTTATGATAAGATGACTTTTATTTCTTGCTGGACCAGTACATTGCTAACTGAAGCTTCCTGCATTTATGCTTGACTCACTCTAGCCTGTTTTCTGTACTGTGGCCAAAGAAAGATTTTCAGAGATGAATTTGATTATGCCACGTACCTGCTGAAAATGTTTAAAAGGCTTTCCCTTGCTTTGAATATGCTTTACAGGGTCCTTTGTGATCTGGCCTGTCTGCCACACCCTCTTTATTCCCTTTGTGAACAATTCTCTTTTCTTTTCACTACGGTTTCTCAAAAGATTAGACTTTTTTTCTACTACAGCCTTTGCTGTATTCCTTTCCTAGAATGTCTTCCACCGACACTTCATCTAGTTAAGTTCTACTCAACCTTCAGATATCATCTCAAGCTTCCATCCTTCATGGAAACCTTCTCTACCCCTCTAGTCTAGGTCTCGCCCACACTATAGACTCTCATATTTTCAAAATCCATTCTCTTAACACACATGTATTACGTGTTAAAAGTGCTAAAATGTATGTATTTCTTTGATGATTTAATCACTATATATCTTCCCACTAGACAATGAATTCCATAATGTTAGTAACCATAGCGGTTTTGCCTACATTCTATCTGTAGGAGTTATGGGGATAATAAATGACAGAAGGCGGCAAGCATGTTTTTCATAAGCTGTCACTTTATTTTCTCCAAATTATTGTGTCTCCTGTCTCAGATAATATATTTTTATCTGACAATATATCCATCATTTCTCTTCCTCTGACCTTGAGTACACTAATTGTTGCCCTCTGTTGGCTCCGTGTTGTGTGTGTGTGTGTGTTATTCTTGCTGTGGGTGATGGAACACATCAAATCAGTAAATATAGACTTTTTTCTGATAAAAGAGCATGCTCCCTCATCCCACCTGTTCAATTTTGGTATACGTTAAAGTTAATTTCTCAGGGATGCAGAAAAAATTGTTTTAGTATGAGTTCAAGATAAATATGAAAAAAAGAAAAGAAAGAAATTTATTTCTATTATTAAAGTAATCAAAATCACATAGTGTATTCCTCAGGCAAGTATTTTAAATGCTGTTTGACTGACCAGATATTTTATATACCACTGACTGTGACTCCATTAGAACAAGTATTTGTGCTGAATTTGTTAAACTAGGGATCTTAGTCTAGGCTAGGTTTTAACATTCAAATGAGATTTATATAATGCATGTTTAAACTTTAAAGGGGTAAGATTTTTGTCTTTGATCTCATTTGCTTATAATTTAGGAAATCATTGGTTATGGAGGTACTACTTAGTTCAATGTAAACACTTCACATTGTATATTGAAGCAGTACCTTGAACCCCATAAATGCATCAATGTACAAAGTTATGATTTAATAGAAAACAATAAATAAATAAATAAATAAATAAATTTTAGGAGGGTGTTAAACTGCACCATATGTATGTAAGCAGCATGGGGGCGTCTGTAGGTTAAATGGCTCAGCCTTTGGAACAGATTAATCATAGGGGAAAGAAGGAGATGGAGTAGAAACCTGTTATGTAAGTTAAGTTAAGAGATGTAGAAAACTAAACTATAATGTCCAAGAACAGTCTATAAGTAAATACAAGAAAAGGATTGTTATAAAAGTCAAACTATGATTATTTTTTAGGGAAAGGAGGGAGTTTGATTGGCTTGAGGCACATAAAGATTTCTACAGTGGCAGACAAAGAAGATGGTTCCACTGACAAAGAATGGTTTCACTCTTGAACAGAATGGTCATTATGGGAGTTTTATCTTAAATAATTAATCAAATTATACATTTTGTGTGGTTATCTATATTTCTGTTTTACTTTATGATAAAAAGGATTTAAAACACACAAAAAAGAGAAAATCAATTTTACTATCAATCGTTTTATATTTCAAACTAAAAGATCTCAGGAGGATAGTGTATTAGACAACAGATTCTACTTGGGCCTTTCTTTCAACAGCATAAAAAGGAGCATTGGATAATTCATTTGGACAAGTTCTTTGAGTTTTGAACAGTTTTTGGTTTTTGTTTCGAGACAGGGCCTCAAGCTATCACCCTGAGTGCTGTAGCATCACAGCTCACAGCAACCTCCAACTCCTGTGCTCAAGCGATTCCCCTGCCTCCACCTCCCAAGTAGCTGAGACTATAGGCACCCACCACAATGCCCAGCTATTTTTTTGGTTGCAGCTGTCATTGTTGTTTGGCAGGCCCGGGCTGGATTCAAACTCTCCAGCTCAGGTGTGTGTGGCTGGCGCCTTACCCACTTGAGTTACAGACGCCGAGCCAGTTTTGAGCAGTTTTTGAATTGGAGGAGAGACAAAAGTAGTGGAAAAGAGGAATCTGAACATAGATAGATACGTGAGGCAATAAGAAAAACTTCCACATCTATTTCTAAAGAAATAAAAATTCAGGTCAAATGAATTGGCCTTGGAGTAATCTATATTACACCAGCCTGGTAAAAATCAAATACTCATTAAAGTAAACTTTTCCCTTCCTTCCTTATTTGCACCCTGAGAATGCAAGAAAATTTAGTGTATTTTAACTTAGGCAGGACTTTGTCAGGGAAATGGGTAGAAATTGCATTCATTCCATAAATGTTTATTTTGTTTTTTTGTGTATTAGAAACTGTTTTATTAAACATTGTAAGAATGGAGAAGCAAGAATCCAATGTACTCAGTCCTAATATGAAGGCAGTAGATGATTAATACAAGGTGTGGGTTAGGGGAATGAGGGATCAGGGAGAGGGGCACGGAGGGGGTCACAGTGAATGGCACCCCTCTTGGGGGTGGGACACATTACAAGAGGAACTTTACTTAAGAACTGCAATCAGTGTAACCTAAATTTTTGTACTCTCAATGAATCCCAAACAATAAATAAATAAATAAATAAATAATTCAAAATGAGCATTTAAAATTGGTTCCATTATTCTCATTTTACAGATGGGAAAAATCTGAATGAAAGAAATAATTTTGATAGTTTGACTTAAAGTGCAAATAGAATTTGAACCCTTGGTAATGGGCAGAAGAAAAGGTATTTCCTTTTCTTTTTTTTCAAAAAAAAAAAGAAATTAGCTTGTAGCAATGTGTGAGCTCAAGAAAGGGTAGGAAAGATTTGGAAAATAGTATTGTCTAATTTAGTTAGAAAACAAGTTCAGAAAAAGTAAATTGGAGCCATATTATGAATTTCAAGGTGAAACATAATTACCTAAGTTAGTAAGTTTTAAAAATTTATTGAAGGTTTCAGAGTGAAAAGCCTTGTTATGAAGCTTTTAAAATTTACTTTTTTCTGGTGCATCTAGCAGTATAATTACATAAACAAAAGGAATATAATTACAACTGAAGTGAAATTCAGGAAAATATAATTTTACAGAAAAGCATGTGTATTATTACGTAGTAGGTAGAGTGTGGGTAGAACTTGTTGCACCATTATGTGAAGAGGAAATAGAGTAATATTTTAAAGCTTTGTGGATGGGTTGTCTAATTATTCGCCTAGAAAGGTTTTATTTGTTTTATATTTTCTTGAAGGATATGTGATAGTACCAATTTTAAAGAATTATTATTAAAACTGAGTATCTTTTTTTAGTTTTGATAATATTTGCCATTTTCATTAAAAATTTTATCTCAGTGTTGGTTCATTTCTTGTATTCCTCAATAATGCTGAATATTACAATAGTAACATTCAGGAATAGTAATTTGTATTTCTTCATTTTTAAATTTCTTTTCATATCATGTTATTAAAAAATGAGCTTTTATTCTCCTTTACATGTAAAAACTTTTATATATTAAGAAAAATAATGATTTTCATTTATCATCTGTTATAAATATTTTTCCTGTGAGAGATGTAATCTGCCTTTCTATTTTTTTTTGGCTGTGTATTTTGATGTACCAAAATTTTAAAAAATTATGTATATGGGTCCTTTTATTTTAACATCCTCTAAAATTGGATTCTTACTGAAACTATTTCAAGTAAATAAGGAACTGTAAAATTATTCAGATTTTGTAGCTGAAAGAGGTACAATTAAGTAACATGGCTCTAGTTTCACCTGTATGTTCTTTTTCAAACACCTCTGCAATAGAGATATTACTACTATCAATATACGGTAATTATACAAGGAAGATACATTACCCATTTGAACCAAATTTATGCATAATTCCAATTTCCAGGGATGTAAAGATGACAAAGAGAAATTCCTGTCCCTGAGTAGTTTATATTCTAATAGCACTTACTTACATATATATATATATATATACATATACACATATACATGGTTTATATACGCAAACTTTGTGGGAATAGAGGGCCTTGGCTTACTATGACTAGAGGAGTTAGGGAAATTTTGAACTAGATCTTTTTTTATTGTTATTAAGTCATAGTTGTGTACATTAATGCATTTATGGGGTACAATGTGCTGGTTTCATATACAATTTGGAATACTTATAACAAACTGATTAACATAGCCTTCACCACATCTTCTTAATTATTATGTTAAGACATTTATACTCTACACTTAGTAGATTTGATATGTACCCTTGTAAAATGCACCACAGTTGTGGTCCCACCGATTACCTTCCCTCCACCCATCCTAGCCCCTCCTCCCCTTCATCTTGATCTTAAAGGATAAGTAGAAAATAAGGAATTTCTGTTAGCTAGAACATAAAGCATAAAAGTGATGAAAGATAGTTTTCCATTTTGAAATAGCAAAAACACCTTCTGTTTACTGTGTTCAAAGTGTGAGGAAACTTTGGTAAGCAAGATATAGTTTCGGGTAAGATTATGAGGGTCTTTGTATTCTCTGTCAAAAAATGTGGAGTCCCTCCTATTACTATGTTTCATACCACTACTAATTTAGTTTTTCTAAAGTTTTAAAATAGTGAAGTGTCCCAACCAGATTTGTGTTTTTAGGAAGATCATTCTGGCAGGGGAATTGGAAGATGGCCAAATGTGGAATCAGACCCCCCTCCAAAAAGAAAAGGTGAAAAGCGGAAGCTTTTTAAAATTCTTTAGAAAAAAGAAGGTAAAGTCTTGGGAAATAGCTTGGGAGAAAGAAGCAAAAGCTATACTGAAGAAATATTTAGGAGAGGAACTGTAAGATTTAGTAACTATGAGTTGCTATGTGAGTTATGGGAGTGAGGGAGAGGAGGAAGCTGAGACTTTCAGATTTTCAGCTTGGACAGATGGATAGATTCGGGTATTATTAGCCATCCTAGAGAATTTCAGTAAAGGGCTTATCTGGAGAAGAAAATAACAGATGCACATGTTCAGTACAGGTTACCAATGGTGAGCCCAGTAAGCTGTTTAGACAGCTACATGTGCCAGTTTGTACCACTGGTGTGAGCACTAAGCTGAAAATAGAGATCTGGCCCTCATCTCCATATAGGTGATGGTTCAAATCATAGGTGTGAATTATATATTCCAGGGAGACTGAAGAGCGAAAGGAAAGTTACCTATGGATAGAACCATGGGGTGGGGGGAGTACCAACATTAGGGGAAGAGATGTTGTGAAGATCAGATCCTGCATCTGAAAACACTTTGTGAGTGCACCTTTCAGACATAAGGGATTATTATTATTCTTGTTATAATTATTAAGAACTTCAGATTGTATAGGAGCATGGAGATAAGTGCTAACACATGATGCACTGAAGCAGAAGAATAGTTGCCATTTTAACCTCAGAGGCATTGTGAAAATCTACAAGCAGATTCTTTATGAAAACATTTCAAGTTCTAAGGTAAAAGAAGTGTTTGTCAAGACAAACAAGAGCCAGAGTTCTTAGGTTTGCTCATTCCAACTGTAGCCATGGATTCGCCATCTGGGAATTTGTAGTAACAGTAGGCAAGTATGTTACCACTGAGTCATCCCCCATGGAGTGCTGGAGAAACAAGGCCTGGGTCCAGATTTCCATTCAAGAATTTTATAAAACTGCCTTCCAAGAAATCCTAAGGGATTCTCATGAACAATACTCTCTTAAAATTTGTACATAGTTGTTGCTTCAATTTGTAATGTTGAAGATATTTTTATTGAGGTTACAGTAAGAAAATCAAATAATTCCTTAATATCACCTGTATATTCATCTCCAAAACCAAAATAATTTTAATTTTATTTTTTATTTGTATAAAATTTGAAGGTACACTGCAATGTTTTTACATAGATATATTGCATGGTGGTAAAGTCTGGGATTTTGGTATATCTATTACTTGAATAATATACATTTTACCCAGTAAATAATTTCTTTGTTTTATTAATTATTTATTTTTTCTTTAAGCCATAAACACATAGATCATTTATACATTAATGCATTCGTGGGGTACAATGTGCTGATTTCATATATAAAGAGGGAGGCTGAGTTTGCAACACTAAATGCAGAACACAGGAGTTTTGAACACTAAGAAGGATGGCAGGGTTGATAAGAAATTATTCAGACATGTACAATGCTCCCGTCCTTCTTAGAAACTCCTGTGTTCTGCATTTAGTGTTGCAAACTCAGCCTTCCTCTTTTTTGTTAATTGGAAACTAAGGAAATGCTTCTTTAATAGATAGAAAATCTACAGAATTTCAATTAGAGTACACAAAGAATTTGTATTACACCTTTGCTACCTGTTGATTTGGAACTTTATTTCTGAGTTATTATATGTCATCTGCAAAATGGGAGCTAACTTAAATGACACTATAACAGCATCAGCATTTTAACCTGTAAACTGCAATATAAATCTAAGGTACTATTTATATGTAAAATTATGATAACTCATGATTCTGAAAGAGTTTAGTTTAAAAATGTATTTTAATTAATGAAGTAATGAAGTTTGAAGTTAATTAACTTTTACCAAATTTTGAATCTTGAGAGATACCCATTTTGTTGAGTTTCATAAAAGAGGGCACTAGGTGCAAATCCTTTATGGAATATTGATTATGTAATATTAAGGTTCCAAACCAACATTATCTCTTTAGCAAAGTGTGTGAGTAACTTGGCTGTTACGTCTGTCCTCCCATAGATTATTAGAATGTATTTCAGAGACCTAGCTCGGTTTCATCTTCCTCATTCCTTCCTTCTTAGCCTGTGACCCTCCTGAAACTTTGGGCTTATTAGAAAAAATATTCTCAATGACTCCTACTCTGGTCATTACCCCTGAAGTTTTTTATAATTTTCCATAGCATTTACTATATGAAACTGCACGTTTTCATTACTGGTATGGGTTTTTTCTATTAATCTGAAAACATGGTATGAGAGTTGTTTTCAATTCAAATCTGGTTTTTATGTTTATTAATTACTTTTCCCCTTTACATTAAAAATGTTTTATACTATCTTTTCTTTGATTGTCCATTTTACATAGTGGCTTACTAAGTATTTGAATGAGGAAAAAGGGAGAAAAGATAAAAGAAAAACATGAACTGTATGGAATAAGAGCACAGTAGCCCTTCCATAGTTGACCAGCTTCCTACTTCCGTGACCTCCTTAAGTTGGCTTAGTTTTCATAGAGTGGATGAATATGTGCCACATGTACTCAGTGGAAGTTCTTTATGTTGACTACTTCTGTATATTGACCAGTTTGTTACAGTCTCTTGGGTATAAAGGTTCAATTTAAACTACCATAATGATCCTCAATGACATTAAAGCCTACATACTGAGCTTTAAAATAATTTGTCATTTAAAATCTTAAATAACCTATGTAGATAAGAAGCCGGGTAGGTGATAAAAGTAGGAAAATTCTCAAGAAATGGATTTCCATTTTAGTTGTGTATGATTATTTTAAATGTGTGAAAAGTGAATTAAATAACTAAATTAATTTAGCTTTATCTCAATGATCTGGTTATACATGGATGTAATGTTTCTTACTATGCAAATAACTACAAAATTTAATGCTATGAATACATACATTGCTATAATCTATAGCATATTTATATTTTAACCAGTAACCTTATGACATCAAAAATATTAATAGTTACTAGTGGAGAATTTGAAATTGTTAAAGTATGTAGAAAGATGTTTTTTGTAGAAGAATGTAATTCTTTGGTTACTTTTTAATTCTCCCTTTAGAGTAAAAGTATCTTGAAGACAAGGAGTCTTTTATTTACCATTGTATTCCCAGTGACTGTCACAGCATTTAACACCAAATATATTAATAGTACAGAATATCTGTGGGTTGAGTTAATGTCTATATTACCTGATGTATTGATTAAGAGTAGAGTTGTTTTGATGATGGGCTTAGGTTTTACTTACAATCCTAGATTTTTTAACTTATGTGTATGCTGTTGACTAAAATGATTTGAGACAGTCTGAAGTATACTGTTGGCCAGAAAGAAAAAGTTCAATGTGTTCAATATTATTTCTGATAAAATGTAAAAATCACAATTTATTCTATAAATTAGGTAATTGCATTTCTTATCACTAGCCATTATAGGAAACTGATGGTCAGGGAAGTTGTTCTTAATGATCTAAGGCAGGTGCTCAGTCTAGAAATGATTCCCAAGGGGTTTAGTCTTGTACCACTAAATGCTGCATTAACTCTTTCAGAACACAAGGGCACTATTGAGTGCACTGAAGCTGCAGTTTACCAAATGGAAGCCAGGGAACTCACTCAGTTATTGCAGCTTCCAGAAGGGCCTATGTCTTCCAGGAGAGCAGTTTCAACACTGGAAAAATTTGGTCTAGAGAACATTTTCCCTAGGTGATGCTTTAAAAACCAAAAATAAAACAAAAAAACCAGTGAGAGCACAGCTTTACCTTGTACCATACACAGTGTATTGTGTACATACACCTCTGAATGATGAAGATGCTCCTGGTTTCGCTTTTGCTCAACACAATTTCCAGGGGGATTAAAATAGATTATGAGGTAGCATTATTTAAAACTGGTATTTACATTACATATGGCTTATTTGATCCAATAATATTGATACTTTCAAAGTTCTCTCAAGCAGAAGGGGATACACACAAAGTGGTGGGGGAAAGGGAGTTATGAAAGAAAAATGTCACAGATATTTTTGGATGTTACAGTATTTGTTTTACAGTGAAGTCCTCTGGGCCCCAGTAATTGCTAGATGCAAGTGAGATTAGTAACATTTAGTCCTTTATATTTTAATTTAGTAGTGTGGGTTAGCCAGGAGGCAACAGTGTTGAAATAATTACAGCAGTGACTCATACTTAACATTTGCTAGGCAATTAGATTTTCTTTAGGATGACCATAGCAGAGCAAACTTTGCCTTCAGCAAACCTTCCTCAGATCTATTGTCATTTCATCAAAGAGTGAGGAAACATAACCCTAGACAGGGTTTGGTGTTTGAAGAACCACTACATAGTCTTTGATATATTCTTCCTGGGTTTTGATGTTTTCTCTGTTCAATGGAATATAAATTTTATCCATCTAATTACCTTTTCAAATAGTTGCTTATTTAGTGATTTATTCTACTGGCCAGAGTTAAGCCATTTTTAATGTATCATTTCAATACTTATTCACTCACTCATTCACAAAACATTTATGAGTTTGAATGAGTACTAGGGATATAAAAATGAATAAAATTCAGTCTCAATACTCAAGGAGTTTTACAGTTTAGTAGAGAGAGGCAGGCAATTTAGTAGAGATGAATAATTAATGTGCAATGTAATTATAGCAGTAATGGGAGTATACACAGAGTGCTACAGAAACACGGAGTAGCAAATGACAAAATTCAATCTGAGTCTCGGCTGGGAGGGGAACTTACAGACAAGTGAAGTGTAAGTTGGGCCATGAGAATAGATAGGGATCTTTTTAGAATAGGCAGGTTGGATGAGACAGAGCATTCTAGGAAGATATGTGCTCTCACCTAATAGGCACAATGTACGGGAATGAAGCACACCTCCTGGGTGAGGGGCACAGGTACAGCAAGGACTTCAGCTAACAAGCACAAACATGTAACCTAATTGTCTGTAACCTCATATCAATCTTAAATTAAAAAAATAAAAGAGCAAAAGCATTCTAGGAAGAGGGAGCGCCTTGTGATTAGAATAGAGGAGGAGGTAGGGGCACTTGGTATACTTTGGAATAGAAGCCAAGGAAAGAGAATTTCAGAAAAAGGTAAGCAACTTGAAAATTCCTCAGAAAATTCAAGTGGTATAATAAGAAATTAATTCTGAATTTGGCATTTTGAAGTTATCTAATGCCAAAAATCATTTTCAATAGAAGGCTGGGGACATGAGCTGGTTTGCTGTGAAGTAAGAAATAGGATTGTATGATGAAGAGGATGTGAGGGGTATTGAATACTCATACAAAAAGGTCAAAAGGATGGTAACTGGAGAAAGAAGCATGCTTATCAAAGGTTTTAGGGATTGGATAGACTTGATTTGGGGGATGAGTAAAAGAAACTGGTAAAGCAAAAACATGGAGATACTATTTAAGCAAAGAGGGTATTCTTGTTTAATAAATTCATGGAGTTTCTAACTGACTGGAAATTTTGGTCCCCCTCTCCCCCATTCTGTGCTTGGCTATACAAACTCCACTTATTAGACAAAGTAAGTCATGTAAAAAGTGGGTAGAATTACAAAGTGCATTTTAATTATAGATAGAAACCATTTGTTTTGCTGATTCTTTGCACCCTAGAACCCATTTTTCAATTTAAAATTATTTTTCACATTTAACTTTTAGTTAATTAGTAAATAATTATAAAAATCCATCTCAAACTTATCTACCATCAAGTTTACTATCTTTAAGGTAGAAAAAGAAAACTTAGTTTAAAATAGACTTTAATCTTTTTTACATGTGCTTATGTGTTTTTCTCAGTAATAATATTAATATAGGCAAAAACCACATATTGGACATTACCTCTGAACCACTTTACTTAGTATTTTTCACACAGCCAGATATCCAGTGAGTATGAATTATCTTAAATGTTTAATGATTTTACAAAATGTTAGATTCCTGCTTCTTCCCAAAGCCTCAGTATTATGAACAATATGCAACTGAGATATAGATTTTTTTTCCTTAAAACTTAGTACCTAATTTTTCTTTAGTCTTTCCTTAAGGGAGTCACAGAAGAATTTAATCTTTATATCCTCCTGGAAAGTTTAGGGTGATATGTGCTAAACATTTTTAGTAGAAAGCAGTTCACTTTAGAAGACGTATCATGAAAGAGTTCTTAGGGGAAATGATCAGGTTTCGCAGATATTAGGATAGCTTGAAAAGAAGAAAATAGAGATTATTTTAATTCTAGGAAATTTCTTTTGGAGAGAAGGAGAGAAACAAGAGCTTGTCCTTTTATTATTTATAATTGTAAAACTAGAAACAACCATATATTCATTGTGACTTATTAATACATTAGAATACCATATAGTTGTGAAAATGAATAAATTACCCATACAGACTACACAATTGGTATATTTTAATGAAAATATTGACTAAATAAGAGAAGAAAATATATCCTATTATCCTATTTGCATAGCCTTAGAAACAAACAAAATTAGAAATTATCATAGGGCTACATATATTTGTGATAACTAAGAAAAAGCCCAAGAATGATTAACACAGAATAATCTGGGGTGGGTGAAGGAGTGTGATTTGATTGGGGTTGATTGGGGATGAGTATACCTATTGCTTCATAGACCGTGCTAAAAATTCCTTCTTCCCTCCCTCTCTTCCTTCTTTATTCCCTCCCTCCCTTCCTCTTTCTTTTTGAGACAGAGTCTTACTCTGTTGCCCCTAGATTGTCATGGTGTCAGCCTACCTCACAGCAACCTCAAACTCTTGGTTTGAAACAACCCTCCTGCCTCAGCCTCCTGAGTAGCTGGGACTACAGGTGCCTGCCACATGCCTGGCTAAATTTTTCTATTTTCAGCAAATATGGATTTTGCTGTTGCTCAGGAGGGTCTTGAATACTTAAGCTCAAGAGATCCATCTTGGCCTCCCAGAGTGAAAAATATATTTCTTAAGCTGGTTGGTTGGTACATAAAGGCTTATTTTATCATTTTTTAAAATATATGTACAGTAGTGCCCCTTAGCCACAGGGGATTCAGTTCAACCTGAAACTGTGGATAGTATTGAACCCTATAAAAACCATAGACCATGTTTTTTTTTCTATACATACATATCTACCATAAAGTTTAATGTATCAATTTAGGACAGTAGGAGATCAAGAACAACAATAACTAATAATAAGGTAGAACTATTGTAGCAACATATTGTGCTCATGTATTTTCTGACCAGAGTTTACCACTGGTAAATGAAACTGCGGAAAGCAAAACCACAGGTAAAGAGTATGTGTTTATGCTTTTTAAATATGAATTATATATTTTATAATAAAAGTTACATCATTATCTGGCATAAGGTGACCTCGATAAATGGTAGGTTCTATTATTTTTCCTACAATTATTATCTATTACATTGTTACCCAATAAATACTTGTTAAATAAATCTTAACTTCTCTTATCAAAGATTTATTGGATTTGTTCAGCTCTCTTGCTGCTGCTGACAATAGGACATATCATGTGTAGGAAGTCTTGGAAGGAGAAACTCATAGCATTTAATCCTCTCAGTTTTTAATAAGCATCTAACTATTGAGAAATATTTAGGTGGTTGACTAAATTCTCCATCTTTACTTCCACGTCTGGCACTATTTTAGTAGAAACTCTGCTTGCTCTGGAACTTGCCTAAAGGTTGGATAATAGTTTGGTGTTGGCATAAATATATTAAAGATCATGTTTTCCTTCTTAATTCAAGTAAAAGTCTACAAAATGTACATGGCAACTAACAGTTTAAACAACTTTCTGTATCAGTGTTCCACTTTCCGTGTTTCCTCTTAACAGAAAACTTGACTCAATTGAGCCCACCCTCAATGCCATTGTTTTCTGAGCTTACTCCTCATTGGTCAATCAGCAAGTTAATAAATATATATTGGGTAAAGTGTATCAATTAATACATGCATATAGTCAAAATATTAACAAAAGTAGTTATTTGTTATAAGTTTATTAAGTGGCAGGAGACCTGCTAAATGTTTATGCACTACCAGTTTCTTAATATACAGTCTGGCTTCTCAGATTTCATAAGAAAGTACTGTTTGTTCCTTATTTTCACCTGACTATTACAGTGCATACCTCTGCTCTCAACTTGATAAGTGAATGCCAAATACGTATCTCAAACTTTAACCTCACATTAATCTACACTCAACAACTATGAAATCTTGGCTCAGAGAAATAGTATTTATGAAGATTTTCTTAAGGCAATCTTTGCAGAACTTTGCAGGATTTCTCTTATAATAAAACTAAAAATCTATCCGCCTCTTAATCCAGCACTTTCATACTTCCCAATGCCTTCACAATTACTTTATTGAACTGTAGTTTCAAATGATGTGTTAAAAGGATACACGGTAATTAAAGTGAAGCAATGGAACTATTGCTCTATCTACTGTATGTGCTACCATCATATTAATCCTAATCAGAGCCATGAAAAAAATGCTTTTATGACAGGTTATGGAGTAACCTAAGTAGTTTGCTTTGACCTTGTTCATCTTTATTTTTATAATGATGTCACAGTGAATCGGGTCACTGATAATGTCTTTCTCTCATCATAAACTTGCTGGGGTGCCTAGAATCATTTTGGTGACCCTCCAGTATATCTTCAATATCTATTTGTCTTTTGAAAAATGTCATCACTGTGGTTCCATCTACAAGTTTTCTACTTCTGTTGCCTCCTTTCTACCACCTTTTAAAAACGGATACTTATTTTTTAATTTTAAATGTATCATGTTTATGTGTCATGTTAAATCCTCTCTAAAATAAAGCAAGTCATACAAATTAGTTAAATAACCATAATTTTATAAAAATGCTAAATTCAATAATAACTTGAGGTTTTTTAAAGATGATAGTGTTTAAATAACTTATCCAATGTCATATAACTTGTAAATGATAGAACCTGTATTCAAGTCCAGTCTGTATAAGGGATTCAGAATAAATGAGATAGTCATTGCCCTACGGATCCCCTCGGCCTTGTGAGGGCATAAATAGAACTAAAGTGACCTGGTTAAACATGGTTCTCAGAGTCAGCAAGAGGTCTCAGCAGCTGTGCTGTGGTGAACAACCCTGACCTCTATTATGGATACTCTGGACCAGAGGCAGGAGATTGGTCTCAGGATCTCTGGGTATGTGGCATAAGCATTGAGCCTTCCACCTCCTTTCCAGGACACATGTGCCACTGAGTGATGCTTGCCTGATCCGTGTGCTACAGAGTATGATTGGCCCTAAATCCCAACAATGCCTCTCTTCTACCCCTTCCAATAGTATGGCTACCTCCTTCTGTTAAGACCCTCCCATTTTAGAACCTCATAGTTGCTCAAATAATTCTTCTCTTCACTGTGATAAGAATGTGGAGCTAAGTCTTTTTCTTCTATACTGTTTCCCAGAATCCATTATTTACTAATGGAGTAAGAATAATCTCCACGAAGGGGGAGATTGAAAAGTTTGTATGTGTATACACATCTGATAAACACATGTATGTATATTAATTACATATTATAATTCAGGGGCTGAACAGAGCATTGTATAAGAGTACCAGGTTCATAAAATATTAATTTGTGGAGTGCAAGTATGTGGTGAAGAAAAGGAGATAGAAGAGTAAGTGGGGGAAAGCTGAAAGGGGAAATTTAGGGAAAATTATTTAGGTGAAATGCAAGATAAGATTCTGCCTTGGTAAAACTGTCTCCATAGGAACATAGACCAATTAGCATGAAACAACTGAAGAATAATTAAAAGCTAAAATGTTGGTGACCTTGACACTATAGGAAGTTCAGAGAAGAACAGCCAAAAAGGTTTTACACAGCAAGTCAGGCTTGAGAGCCTTTGAAAGATAGGAAGATTTAATAAGGCAAAGAAAGGATGGCATTGTGTGTATAGATTTATAAGACCATAGTGACGATAATTCAATTGAGACTGTTTTCTGTAAGCCTCATCAAAAATTGATTTCATAAAATTCTAATCATTTCTGAGATTATTTTTAAATTTCTTATGTGTATAATTTATGATATCCAATCAGGTAATAAGAACAGAGAAACCTCACCTGCTTCTTCCATTTCTTTTGTATCAGCCAATGTGTCTACATCAATGAGGACTCTAAACAGTTTCAATAAATGCTTGCTAATCATCATACAATCACCTTATGAAATAATAATTATAGCAGCTTCTACTGACAGTTACTGTATCCCATTCAGATCTACACATCACATTTGTGGGACTTGTAGCAAACATACAAATGGAGGCCATATATTTAAAAGTTCCATGCCAAGTTAACAAACTTACTGAATATATTTAATTTTCCCACTTTAACAAAGATTGTTTTAAAATGAATCTGGAAGTCCAGCTTCAAAGTGAAACTCACTAAGTAGATTTTCAGACTCTTTATAAAGAGTTCCTACCCATAGGAGATAGTATAGGAAGAAGGGACCTGAGCTCTTAGACTAAGAATCAACTTACTATCTTCCGTCTCCCCACAGGCTTTATCTAACCCTGGCTCATGACTCACACTTAGAGTTATTGAAACTCTGGCATTAATTTATAAGCCATGAAATCTGATACCCACTTTTCAAATTGGTGCACACACCAATAGGATGGTCTACTACCAGAAAACCAGAAAACAGATTGGGGCATAGCTAGAACCTATTTGGTCAAGGGATACAGGGTTCAAATCTTGGTAGGGTGGTGGATTGGTTCTAGATGAGCATATCCCCCTCAATTCCGCAAACTCTTCTTCTGATGAGGAGGCGTTTCTGCCAGAGGAGGATCAGACTGGGACCTTCTAAGCATTTGGCTAGTGGGAGGAGCCTCTCTAGTTCAGAAGTATTGGTAGATATTGTGTCAAGCACTTAAAAATTTTACTGAGAAGGTTGCACAACAAATTGTTTAATTTCTACTCAGGTTCTGATACATAGTACTTGATGATGGGATTAAAATGTGAATCCTAGACCATGTGACTTTGGCTGTCTTAATTTCACTGGAATATTAATTTCGTGCTCTAGAAAACTGACTTCATTCTTTGGTTTCTCTTTCCTTCTCTTCTATTCCTCTACCTTCGGGTATGAAGATGGGGTGAAGGAAGGTGCTAATTGGCAGGTGCAGGAAGAAAAGGGATGAGAGGGGAAAGGGCACGTGGGAGTTTTGAATTGGAAGTTAATGAGAACCAAAAGTAGAAAGGGAAGAATCAAGAAAGTGACATCACAGAAAGGAGCAAGGGGAAGAGTTAGGTTTAACCCTATGGTTTTAAAGGGCTAGCAGTATGATTTAAATATTAAATATTTCCTCTTTAAAGGGGAAAAATTTTCTCAAGTCATCAGTGCTTTTATTTTTATTATAGAATATATTTAAATACATATCTGCATAAGATAGGCATAATTTTTATTCAACTATCAAACATAAATTTAGATGACAAATATAGTAAACCCCCTGTAAGTTGACTCCCCAAAGGACTGTAGCAGACTGGTCAACATAGGGAGGTGGTCAACATAAGGAACTAGGCCCTTTGTACCGATGGGTAAATGTGGGACATGTCTGAGCTATGAAAATTAGGTCAACTTAAGGAGCTGGTCAGTGAAGGGAGGTGGTCAGCTGTGGTGGTTCTAGTGTACAAACACACTCCATTCAGCCATTTATTCCTCCATTCAGCGAATGTTTAGCAGGCACTTATTCTGCGTCAGACACTGGACCTGGGCTGTAGATAAGACAGACAAAGCCCCTCCTCCCATAGAGTTGCATTCTAGTGGGGTAAAATTAACATTAACAATAATTAGTTAATACAAAATATGATAATTTCCTGAAACAAAATCTCTGATCACAACATATAGTTCTGACAGCTGTGACTTTGGCATGACCATGCATCGCTACACATCCTGGGATAATGCTCTGACCACTTATTGCTGCTCAAATTGCTGATAAATATCCCATGATATGAGGTTTATTTCATGTGACACAATTATATCATTTTTATTTATATGAATTTCTCATCAGCCATGACAATGTAATGATAGTCAGTGCCATGCAATTATATTCACAGGCATAAACATAGGCTCTGCAGTCCTGTGTTAGCACTCAGTTATAAGGTGACCTTAAAATGATCTTGAAAAATTTGCTTTATTGAGTACATTATCATATAACCAAAATATAAAATAAAGAAATATAGATAATTCCAAAATCCTTGGGTAAATATTCACCAAGCCTCGTTTGATAAATAACAGTCATAAATGATACTTCCTATTTACTTTGTCCTCTCAATCTGATTTTAATAGATTCTGATGCCTTTGAAGGAGGAGGCGTGCTGCTTCCAGTCTGTAATCATAGTGCTGTTCACATAACTAGCATAGAGTAGATATGTAGACACGGTTTTTGAGGGAAACCAAACTCTGGATCCAAATTGCATTTTAATTTTATGGATTCTGCCCATCTGATCCTTGTTGCCATGGTAGAGATGATTTTCCTTTGCCACTTTAAAAATATGACTGTAAATTTTCAAATATAACATTTTTATTTAAGATTATTTTAATATCAAAATTGCAGAATTTTTAAATATTCTGCATTTCTTCCTTTTTCTTCTCATTATATAATTAATTATTTTAATATGAGTAATTACATTGTATGAGTATAAAATATTTTAGAGTTATATAATTTTTGTCAAGTAATAACTACTTCTTTTGAAACATAATCATTTTCTGGTCTTTATAAACATGAACAAAATGATAATCAGCTCTTAGAGGAATGTTCAAGTAGTCCTTTAATTGTATTATTTTATAAATTTATTATTTAATATTTTGATGTGTCATTTATAAAATGTCATATATATAATTTCAAAAATCTTAACGTGTAAAATATACTATATAAATATGATATGAGGTTTGAAAAATACAGCTAATGAAGAAGAAAAATGATCACCACAATCACATCTCAAGGTATGATACCTTGAAGAATTCACTGGCTCAAGTTTTCATTATTTTTGAATTCACTTGGGTACTTTTCATTCACTCCTTCAAAATTGTTTTTCTTAAGGTCATCACTGATTTTCACCTTTACTGCTATAGATATAATTAATTTCTTGTTTTTTCTTTTTGCACTTTTTGGCTGGAGCCGGGTTTGAACCTGCCACCTCTGGTATATGGGGCTGGCACCCTGCTCCTTTGAGCCACAGGTGCCACCAGATATAATTTCTTACAACTCATTTTATTGATATGTCAGCAATATTTGACCCAATAGAAAACTCTCTCCTCCTTAACTCCTTTTCTCCTTGGGGTTCAGGGTATCACTTGCTCACTGGCCTCCTGCCACCTTCTGACTTTCTGGTTCATCCATTTTGTCTCTGTTGCAGGTTTCTTCTCACCCTCCATGTTTTACCCACTGAAATGTCCCATGACTCAGTCCTCAGTCATCTTTCTCATAACTTTTATTACCTTGTATGTGTTAAGGATTTCCAAATGGAGTCAGAGGAGGTCAAATTCTTGCTCTTTGCAGACGGCATGATTTTATATCTGGAAACCCCCTGGGATTTAACTACAAAGCTCTTAGAAGTGATCAAGGAATATAGCAGCATCTTGGGATACGAAATCAATACCCACAAATAAGTAGCCTTCATATATACCAACAATAATCTAAGAATAAAATCAGACTCTGTACCTTCTACAATAGCTCCAAAGAAGATGAAATACCTGTAATATGTCTAACAAAAGATCTGAAAGATTTCTTTAAAGTGAATTATGAAACCTTGAGAAAAGAAATAGCAGAAGATATTAACAAGTGGAAGAACATACTCTTTTAGTGGCTATGAAGAATCAATATTGTTCAAGTGTCCATACCACCCAAAGCAATCTATAGATTTAATGCAATTCCCATCAAAGCACAAATGTCATACTCTGTAAAACTTAAAAAATAGTACTTCATTTCATATGGAACCAGAAAAAAACCCAAATAGCCAATGCAATTCTCAGAAGTAAAAACAAATCTAGAGACATCATGTTACCAGACTTCAGGTTATACTACAAGTCTATAGTAATCAGAACAGCATGGTACTGGCACAAAAATAGATACATAGATCTGTGGAATAGAATGGAGAATCTAAGATGAATCCAGACACATATTGTCATTTGATCTTTGATAAAGCTAACAAAAAAATACACTGGGGAAAACAATCCCTATTTCATAAATGCTGCTGGGAGAACTGGTTAGCCACATGTAGAAGACTTAAACTGGTTTCACAGCTCTTGCCATTGACAAAATTGATTCTCACTGCATAAGAAAGTTAAATTTAAGACATGAAACAATAAAAATTCCAGAAAAGAGTATAAGGAAAACACTTGAAAATATTGGCCTGGGAAAAGATTTTATGAGGAAGACCCCCTTGACCAAAACTAAATAACTGGGATTTGATCAATCTACAAAGCTTCCACATAGCTAAAGTTACTGCCAACAAAGCAAACAGACAGCCTTCGGATGGGAAACTATTTTTGCATGTTAGGAATCTGACAAATCCTGATAGTCAGAATTTACAGATAACTCAAATTAGTCATCAATAAAAGAGCAAACAACCCCACTTATAAATGGACAAGAAACTTGAACATAAAATTCTCTGAAGATGACGACTGAATGGCCAACAAATACATGAAAAAAATGCTCATCATCTTTAATCATCAGAGAAATGCAAATCAAAACCACTCTGATATATCACCTAACTCCAGTGAGATTAGCCCACATCACAAAGTCCCAATACTCCAGATGTTGCTGTGGATGTGGGGAGAAGACAAATATTCTATACGGCTGGTGGGATTGCAAACTAATACAACCTTTATGGAATGAAGTATGGGGAATTCTTAATGAACTAAAAATTGACCTTCCTTTTGATCCTTCAATCCCATTACTAGGTATCTACCTGGAAGAAAAAGAAAAAAATTGCCACAAAGACATTTGCACCAAAATGTGTATTACAGCTCAATTCATAATTGCCAAGTCATGAAATCAACCCAAGTGCCTTCAATCCCTGAATGGATGAGCAAACTGTGGCATATGTATACCATGGAAAACTATTCAGCCATGAGAAAAGATGGAGACCACATCTTTTTTGTTTACCTGGATGGAGTTGAAAATTGCAGAATTTAAGAAAGAATTCCCGTTATTATAATTGAACCCTTTTTCTTCATTGATAATTTTCTCTCATTTTTATGAACATGTACAGGGTTGAAATTATAAGATGTATGTATATGTGTGTGTTTTTGTGTATATGTGTGTATGTATTTACACCTCTACAATTACTTTGTGTACATTGTTAATGTCAATTAACAGTACATAATCCCAATATATATCATGTTAATATTTATCCTTATTATAAAATAATGCACTTATCAAAGATAATTTAAAACTCCACAATTTCTACCATGAAAGGAAAGCTTCTATTATTTTTCTAGAGCATACATATGCATTAAATGTGTTTGTACTTTTTTTAAAGAAAGGAACACCACTTGTCTATTTTCTAAATATAATATAGTTAAAGCTGTTAGGGAAATGCAGGTGTATAAAAAGTACAGATAGAATGCCAATAGGAAATCTAAGATATATATTGTTGCTATGTAGCTAAAATAACTATAAAATAAGTATATTATGCAGAGTTTGAAGCACTTGTGCTTTTTGAGGACCTGAGTGAGGAACTGGAAAGAGGCATGATCTTGTGGTTTAGCAAACAATGTCTCAGAGAGAGCTGTGTCCCAGCATGATATGTGCAGAGTGTTTGTGAGCATGATGGACTCTCTATGTACACTAGCCTCTGAAGCCCAGCCAGTGTACTGTCTATTGAGCGTGCCTCTGATCCTCTCACTCAGTCTGCAGCTCAGAGCAAAAAGACAGACATCTCTGAGACTGACCTTTAGCAATGCCCCTGTGGGGTCACACTGAGCCTGTGGTAGGGATGATCTGTTAAGATTTGGCTGTCATTGCCTTTTCCTACCAATGGCTTGATTGGAGTGGAGGTGGGAAAACTCTAGACTCTGCAGGAAAACCCATAATGACATTCCTTTTCAGTCATATTTAGGACTTGGGAAGAAATGTTGGGGGTAGGGAAAAAGAGATGAACCGGTCTGTTCCATCTCTTCCAGGGAGGAAACATATCCGATTGCTACAGAATTGGCAATGTGACTTTCTCCTTCAAACAGTTAAAAATGGCAATTTCCAAATTTTATAAGAATGTGACTAATCAGTGTCCCCAAAATGCAGTATTCTGGTGGACTTGACTGCTTTACAGTATAATTAATCATTTTCCTGATGCCCGAGAGGTAACTCGGACCTTTTGTACTTTTTGTGAAATGAAAGAGAAAGAAACTACCAGTTATTGTGCTCATGTGTACACAATTTCTCAACCACATTTCTAACATCCTAGGAAGCACTGAAAATATAGTTTTATTAATTTTTATTAAAAAATAAGCTTAGATAAAACTACACTACAAGAATAGTTGAATCAATACTCTAGACCCTTCAGTTCATCACCTACTTGTTAATATTTTGCCATATTCATGTAGAAAACAAAAAGGGTTTCATAAATTTGCAATTAACTAGTTTGTGAATGAAATTTGACCAAAAATGACAGGTATCTACTTACTGTCTTTGTTCATTCTATTTTGGTATGGATATCATGTATTTCTTTGTAGAGTTATTAATTATTCCATTATGAGGTATTTCAAATCTATAATGGCAAATGTAGGGCCACATTAGAACCTATTGTCTGAGAGAACCAAAGAGAACCAATTCTGCTTCCTTCATCTGCTTGTACAGGTCTTGGCAAGCAGTAGGCTTACGTAGGTGTCTAGATCTATTCCTGAGTCAAGGATGGATGTACCAAAACAAAAGAGATAGATATACACACCACCCCTAGAGCATCCCAAATAACCCACAGCATCATGAGTAACAAGGGCTTTGCCTTAGAAGATGTGAACTGAACCTGTGGCCCATGAGCGGCATGTGGATTAGATGAGTATATTTGTGCTTATCTGTGGTGGTGGATATCACAAAAATTATGCATGAACCTTTTTTTACTCATCAGCTTTCATTAGTGTTTGCATATGTAATGTGTAACCCAAGACAACTCTTCTTTTTCCGGTGTGGCACAGAGGAGAGAAAAGGTTGGACACCTCTGGTTTATGGTCTTTCAATATTGTTTCCAGGGTTCACAAGTTCTATGTTCTTGGAATGTTATTTAACTTCTCAAAGCTATATATTATTTACCTCTAAAAAAGGACAATAATTATTCTTAAATTATGGAGTTGTGAAAAATTAAATTAGGTAGCACAGGGCCTATCGTACAATCAGCTCCAATCAATGTGAGATATTATCACTATCATATTATCTCTATGTGCCCTACTATGTCCTAACAGTGATAGTGTTGAGTGATTTTCCCCAACATCTGACTTTTAGTCCCTTCATTTCCTCTCCTCATCTACAGTGATGTCTACTTTCTACAGTAATGGTTGTTGATTATAATATAGACCAATTAATCTTAAACTGCTAAAGCTGGATGCTCCAACAAGGAACACCCATCTGTTTTCTTTTTGCTTTAGTTCCTCCAATCATTTAAGGCCCGGTTTAAGTCTCACCCTCACCATGAAACTTTCACAGATGTCTTTAGCCCTCAGTAGTGCTGCCATCTAATTATTGTACATAGCTACGATTTAATTAAAAAAAAAGAGAGAGAGAAAGAGAGAACAAATAGTAGCTATGTACAATAATGCACTTATGAGGCATAATGTGCTGGTTTTATATACAATTTGAAATACAACAAACTGGTTAACATAGCCTTCACCACACTTTCTTAATTATTGTGTTAAGACATTTATTCTCTACACTTAGTAGATTTGACAGCATTTGCTCTCTTTATTGCTTAATTAAGCTTAGACTTAACACATTGTAGACTTTGCCTTGCCATTTTAAATGACTGTGGAGATTAGTATTATGCCTTTATATTTCCTGCACCTTTATCAGTGAAAAGCCATGACAGTTAGACACTAAAATAAAGGTCTAAATATTTATGGGTTCAAGATAAGATTTTTTTAATGTGTCCAGTGATTTTCTCCTGAAAACTTTTGAATTTAAATTGAGATTATTAAGCCAAAGATAGAAAATATAAGACATATGTACCACTTCCTTCCCTCTAGCATGAAAGACATTAAAATTCAATTGTGTCATTCTTTCACATTCAGCCCAGACCTGCTTCAGAAGCTTTTTAGCTGTGCTCAAGGTGCTAGGTCAGTGGATCAAAACTGAAGGTCTAGCTGATACATATTTGCTGCTGATCACTTCTGCCTCCCCACTGAACACAGTAATGGCAGGTGATTTAGAAGAGAGCAGTATCAGCCAAGATGAGCTGACGTCCCTGGAAAGAGTGAAAATGGAAGCAGACTGACTGTGATCGTTCTTGAAGATAGGAAAGAGATAGGAGGGTAGAAGCTGAAAGTAAAAAGGCCTTTGTGTCTGAATTGCAAAAGAGTTAAAAAATAACAAAATAGTACATTAACAATAGTATATTAGTATTTTTTACAAGAACAGAACCAACAGGATACACGCATGTTGTGTGTGTATGTGTCTGTGTGTGTGTGAGAAAGAGAGAGAGAGAAAGAGAGAGAAGCCAATGGTATAATTCCATTTGACTCCAAAAGCCTAGGAACTAAGAAGACAGAGTGATGCTAGAATAAGTTCTGGAATCCAAAGGCTCAAAAACCAGGAGCTATGATGTTTAAGAGCAAGAAAAAATGGATATCAGAGCTCCAGATGAGAGAGTGAGAATTCATTCTTCCTCTGCCTTTTTGTTCTGTTTAGATCCTGAATTGATTGGATAATGCCTCCCCACATTTGTCTTTACTTACTCTAACCATTCGAATGCTATTTTTTTACCTGAAACACCTTTACAGATGCAAGGAGAAATAATGTTTTATCAGCTATCCGGGCATCCCTTAGGCCCATCTAGTTGACACATAAAATTAACTACCAAAAAGAGAAATTTCTGTTTGATAATCTACTTCCAATGGAGAAAAGAAAAATGTGAGCCAATGAGAAGTCCAAAGTGGTGTTTTTGTTGCTGTTGTTGTTATTCATTATAATATTATTTCTGAAACGTTTTCTCCAACTTTCAGAAGTAGTCTTTGAGGTAATGGATTGGAATAGAGAGCTTTGAACTGGTTAAATGCAGTTGGGTATTGGTGGGTATTAATTACACCAGATGTTGCAGTCATGCTTAAGGAAACTGAAAAGGACAAACAAATACCATGATGTATCCCAGGAAGGCAGTCTGCTGTTGAGGAAAAAAAAAATAGGGTATGGAGGCAGACAGACGTGGATTTGAATTCCTGCTCTACCAATCTCTAGAAATATGACTATGGGCAAGTAATTTAATTTCTGAGCCTCAGATTTCTCAGATGTAGGGACCAAAGTGTGATATTTATTAAAGTATTATTATTGCCCTAGCTTAATGGAAAAATGCTCATTGAATATCCATTCTCGTGATCCTAATTTAAGTGTACTGAACATTTGTGTGTCACCAAGCTTGTGTATTGGCATGTTGTCACCAATGGAACCTGACATAATCCATATCCTAAGAAGACACAGGCATATCAGCTGTTATGAATTCCTTTTAGGATTTTAATGAATACTTTGCTATTGTAAAATTTCATTTTAAATATGAAACATAACCAGATGGTCAGTGATATCCGAATTCCAAGCCTTCCCTGTATCTTCACATGCCAGCATTTTCATTTTCATTATCAGCTATCCAACTTTTAGTGAAGAATTTTATTTCTTTTAAGAAAGGCTGTTTTGTTTTCATTTTTAATTATAACCCCAAATCAGAATATTTCCAGTACACTTCTTCTGAGAGCAAGGTTTATGGTCAAAAAGTTAAAAAACCTTTAAGATTTGGACACAACCAGATGGTGCTTTTCAGTACCTTTGTAAAGATGCTCTGTATCACTTTTGTAGCGAAGACTAAACTATGAATCTAACATTGTGTAATTGAAAATATATGTTAGGGGAAAAGTATGTTTTCTCAAGTCTATGTCAAAACTTCTCCCTTGCTGAAGATTTTGGTAGTATTTTTGTGATTGTTTGATGTTTTTAGAATCTAAGTGAGAATCTGAGGTTTTGTACTAAAGAAGAATAGATTTTAAACATTTTAATTTAATGTAAGCTACAGTTCAAAATAAATATTCCAAAATTATGCATTAACATGCTTGATCTTTTGCATTGGAAATTTGCTCATGTTTGACAAAGCAGCATGTTAACACTAACAAAAGTAAATTTATTCTGTCAAAAGTTCTTTATTATTCTCCCTTGATAACTGTGTTTTCTACTTCTCTATGAATTATTGATTCCAACCAAGCGAACTGCTTAATTTAGGTTATGACAAGTAGTTGACTTGCCTCCTTCTGTGTTATATTATTTTTAGATACATTCCAATATTGTACAAAGGATAGAGAAATAGAAGCCATTGTATGAGTTGTGGTTCGCGCAAATCATTTTTTGACAATAATATCAAGAGATGATTGAGAGTAAGCATAGTCATTGTCCTCTGGGCTTCCCATGGCAGTACAAGGTCTGGAATTGCCCTTAATAAAAGTAACTTTAGATAGCATCCTTCTTTTGTCCTCACATTTATTAGCTGTAACAGAGTGGTAGGTAATACTTGACAGTCAGTAAAAGTATCATTTTGTTTCTTCATTAATTTTGATAGTGAAAAGGTACATTGTAAACTCCCGGAAAGACTGGGAAATGTGAAAGTAGCTCTTGGAAGTCACGTTATGTATGGAGCATTGGGAGAAGCAGTTGACAGAGATTGGTGATAAAAAGCTTTTGTGCACTAGTAAATAACCCCAGCTTGTATTTCAGTATTACCCATTCTTCAAAGCTTTCCCTGACCATCCCCGGTTAAGCTGTTTCCCTTTCTTTGAAATTCCTTTTAGTTGATTTATATGTTTGTGAGTCAATCTCCCTCATCAGATTATAAGCCTCATGGGAACAATGTTCCTGTTTTATTAATCTTTAAATCTCTTGGACCTAGAGCAGTACGTAGTGAATAGTAGGCACTCAACACACATTTGTGGAGATGATATAATTAAATTTCCAAGTGGAGTATCCTTTCTTCTGAATATTACTCAGTAATTCTCCCAGTGTTTACATTTTCTCCCTGTTAATGACTTGAAAATCCTTCTGGCCAGTAGAACCTTAAATCCTTCCCTGGAACATTGCATCCTAAAGGACTGATTTTAAGGTGATAGTGGTTTTCACTGCTGTTAATAGAAGCTACATTTAATGATTACCTACTATTTGCCAGGCATTGTGCTACAAATTCATTCTATGAGATGGGCATTTTTATCTCACTTTGCAATGAGGAACTGAGGCTGTAAGGAACTAAGCAATTTGCTCAACCTCACAGAGCCAGTAATATGCAGCGCCAGGAATGGAAGTCAATTCTGTCTGACTCCTATTCCTATGCTGTAAAACATTATTTCATATTGTCTTTACTCTGTGTGCATGCCATCAAATCATGAGACGCTTAAAAAGGTCTGGTTCTTTACGTAGTTTTCTGACTACTTGTGACCATTTTCTTAGTTATTTAATATGTAAACAACTTTTGCCAGGGCACAGTTCTCTGTGAGGTTGATGACTATACTTTCCGTTTTACAGTAGTCCTCCTTATTCATGAAAAATATGTTCTAAGATCCCCAATGGATGCCTGAAACCTTGGTAATAGTGAACTCTATATATACTATATTTGGCCCTAAACAAACATGTAAAAAATACATGACATAATTTAATCTATACATTAGGCACAGTGTGGAATTAACAACAACAATGAAATAGATCAATTGTAACAATATACTGTGATGAAAGTATGTCGTAACAGGATGGTGCGAGATTTCATCACAATATTCAAACTGGCATACAATTTAAAACTGATGAATTATTTATTTCTAGAGTTTCTCATCTAACATTCTCAGACCACAGCTGACTGTGAGGAACTGAAACTGCAGAAAGGGAAACTGTGGATAATGGAGGGCTTCTGCTGCATCTAGATTTGCTGATGAAAATAAAAACTAATGGTGGTTAGAATCAGAACAGAACCTTCTAAAAGGAGCACTCACGTCATCGTCCACCTTGTATTAAACAATTTCAAAACTGTTATTGAAAATGAATCTGTAGCTGGTCGTGTAGTGACAGTTTTCTGATCAGACCCTTTTCAACGTTGCCTTTGCACGTCCTTAGTCCTTCAAAGCTAAAATGCTGGAACATCTCTGAGGATGCTTATGCAAAATTTATAATTTATTTTTTTAGTTCTCATTTATTTGCTCTAAGTATCATATCGCCCTTTATTTTTTAATCTTCTCTTCATAAATTAGAAGTTAATGATTACTTAGAGAACACACGGTTTTGTTCTGTTTTACTTTGAAACACATCCATCACGCTGAGACCTGATAGCCTAAAGACAAAATGTTTTTATATTAAACAGAAAATCATAACCAAGATAACTAACAGCAGATTATAAGACCACTTGAAATTAAAAGCATTTTTTCTCAAAAATTGTCTATAGCATTATAAATCCTCTTCTGAAAAGTAAGGAAGTGAATATTTATCCTGGCTTGTGTTTTAACTTGGGGTGAAAAAAATACTCTGAAATGAGTACATCATATATGAATAGCTTGGAGTTATTTGAGTGCCATTTTTATCAACATGATAATGGGAATGACGTTTCTGTTATTATGTTGAAGTCTTTGGGCTTAGAGATGCCAACGTAATGCATAATCTTTTGGCATATGAAGTTTCATGGTACCCATGTTTCTCCTGACTGTATAATTTCCTGCCAAAGAGACTTAAAATCACAGAGAACACAAAGACGGATTCTACTGAGTGGATGGAAGTCCAGATACTGAACAGTCAGGTTAGAGACACAGACCAAGTTAGCATCGCCCAGTTACTTTCTTAAATTTTACTGAAAGCAATGAAAGAAATAAAACAAGAAGCTCAGTGATTAAAAACTCATTTAAATTAATGGTATTTTGAATAAGACTATGATTTAATTAAGTTCTTTGAAGTAAGAAGTGAACATCTGAGCACTGATGGTTTGGGCCAAGGTTTAGGACTGCCAGAATTGTTCTTTCACCCATGCAGGTTAAGGAATATCATCAGCAATCAGTGAACAGAAATGAAGGAATGAAGATAGATCTGTGGACAGCAAATCCTTATTGAAAGTTCTGTATATAATTCTCAGGAGTGTGGATTTAGTCATCTGCCATAAAACATTTTATCATTTTAAGACAGATTTGAGTTGAAGAAGCATTGAAAATTCTGTTAAGAAATATATACATCTGCAGCACCTGTGGATCAACAGAGTAGGGTGCTGGCCCCATATGCCGGAGGTGGTCGGTTCAAACCCAGTCCCTGGAAAAAAAAAAAAAAAAAGAAAGAAAAAAAGAAATATATACATCTGAACTGGGTTGATTCAGCTGAGTATTATAATCAAGATTCTGGTAAGCAAAAAGGACAAATCGACAACAGGATGTACCTTCCTCCTCAGAGTTACTTTGTCTAGTAGCTATAGATTTGATTTACTAAAAACATTGTGAAAAATAAGACTGTAAATTTCAAAGCCCAATCTGCAGGCCTCATAGTCACTGCAGAGTGATCTGGATTCCTTTTTTATCTTCGTGGCTCTGGAGCCCTCAGGTTCTGTTCTCCCGACTCTCTTCTCATTCCTTCTCTTCCTATTTTTTACAAATGACTGTGTTAGTGTTCTCAACTTTTTTCTTATTTTCCTAGTGTAAGTTTCCATGTTTCCCTTTAAAATTTTAATAGATTTGGGTACACATGTTAATTCACAGGGATGAATTGTGTGATACTGAAGTCTGGGCTTTTCCTGTACCCATCACCGGAACAGTGTGCATTGTACCTGCTAGTAGATTTTTATTACCTAAACCCTAAACTGTACCTAATCTAAAAGAAAACAAACATAAACTCTCAAGGCATTTTTTTTCTTCATGCCTTTCCTTTGGTTTTCATGACAAACCCTTTACCCACAAAACTGTTTATCTAAGTGTTTAGAATTTGCTATATCTTGGAGGTTTGCTTTCTATTTCCTCAGAAAATTTGGTGTTCATACTGCTATCATCTTTCTTTTTATTTAGAGAGCTCCCTATTTAAGGAAGGTGCATTATCTTCTTTAAGACTGTAAGTATTTGAGTAGTAGTCATCGCACTTAGCTCCAAGAAATGGATTCACTTCTTTAGGGTCAACACAAGTTTTGTAAAGTGACTAGCGCCCTATGAGAGCAACTCAAATCAGAGAACAAGAGCCATAGATCGATTAGGGCAGAATCAGAAAAATTGAAAAAGATTATTTAAGCAGAATAAAAACTAGAGTCCATACTGGGTTTTGTAAACTTTAAGTGATCTTGGACAGCATTTTGGGCTATTCCAGTTCAGGATAGTGTTAAAAACTGTCAAATGTGTGGGCCTCCAGACTTTGGGCTTTCCTTGTGTCATTTCCAGTTGTTTCCTTTGTTACCAGTGCCTTCCTGATTTCTCCACTGTGTCACATTCTGTCTTGCACAATGATTTTTACCTCAAGGCAGCACCATCCCCCTAGGCACTTTTTAGTAATGTTTGACCACATTTTTTTTTTGGTCAGTACAGATTCTTTTTTTTTTAATTGTTGGGGATTCATTGAGGGTACAAGAAACCATGTTACACTGGTTGCATTTGTTGGGGAAAGTCCCTCTTAACAATCGTGTGGCAATTGCTGGGGAAAGTTTTTGCCATCTAGTGGGAGGAAGTCAGGGGTGCTAAGTATCCAGAAAGCTATCAGACAGTCATGCACAATTACACACCCAAAATGTCAGTACCACCCCCATCAAGGAACACTGGACCCCTTAAATTGACACCCCAGTTTTGGATTGCTTGAGCTGGCTGTTCAGATTATTTATGCTGAATTTTTGCAACCTACTTCAGGTCCAAGTCAATGATCAGACTGTGAGCTCCCTTATTTGGCTTTAGCCTGAGGAGGGCAGGAGTATTTCATGAAGAGAAATTCATGCAATATGCTTGTCTTAGTGAATTCACATCTGTGACAGCACAGCCAGCTGCAAAAGTGAAAATTCACACAAGGTAAGAAAATGAATGTTAGTAGCATTTCTTTTACTGCTGTTAAACTTCTTTCAAACAGAAGGGTATGCAAAACATCAGTGCTGGATGATGTTGTTGTGGCTAAGTGTTGGCTAAGGTTCTTAGAATGCAATGTTTGTGTTTTCTCCTGACAGAGATGAAATATAAAATGGCTACTTTTTTTTTCATAAAGGGTTAAGAAACTTGCAGGAGGGAGGAAGCTTGTGACTAAAGTATTCAAGTGATGGTTCAAGGGATGACAGGAAAGAGAAATAGAAAAGTAAAATCCTGAAACCAGGCGGGGATTAGAGAGGTAATGAATAGAGGATGAAAATACAGAAATAGCAAATTGTACATCTGTCATTCAGTCAAGGATTTGAAGTTTATGGTCACATCCCGATCTACTTTGGGAAACTCCCACTCTCATTCATCCCATAGACTAAAAAAGAAAGAGAAACCAAGGAGCATATTCAATTTTAACTCATTTCACAAACAAAAATATAGTTTCTAATATGCTATACATTCACTTACAAAGTCCCCAGATCAGTATTTTTTAACAATACATTAAATAATCTGATATAAACAAATCTTTTAGTGGTCAGCTGCTGCAAAACCCTAGCATCATACTTAGTATCTGGCTTTTTACTGAAATAATATTTACAAACAAGTACAAAATCACAGATATGCCAAAAATCTGAGATTATATCTGCTTATCTCCAGAAATGATTTGACATAGCAAAATGCAGGAAAAGAAAAATTGAACTACTTTCTTATAACTTGCTTGACTGGATTTTTTACAAAATAAAGTACTGAGGGTGCAGGAAGTGAATAACAAGCCATTTTGTTTGAGTTTTTAAAGTTATAACTTTGAATATTTTCAAACCCAAGTCTTTTAACCTATTGTGAGGAGGAGATAATAGGAAGCTTTGAAAATGTCAAGGTAAAGGTCACATCTCCAGGTCTAATCAGCAAGCATTTTCTAATTTTTGTTGTCCCCAAGCTACTCCCTAAAACTATCAGGTAAATTTGAAGATGTGGTGACAAGTTATATACTTCAACTTGGTTCTAGTGTGCTACTTTTTAATTTTTTAGTGTCTTCTCGCATTCCTCTTACTGTTGTTTATAATTATATCTGGTCCACCAAAATGTAAACTCCGTTACTTTTTTGTCTCTGTATCTGTAGCCCTAGAAATGTGCCTTGCCTATTAGTAGGCACTCAAGAGATGCCCATTGAATAAATTAATAAGTGATTTATTTACTTAATTAATTATCTCACACTACAAGTCCAAACACAGTAAATTATTGAAATAGTTTGAGCCATACTGAATTTTTATGTATATGCTCCTTAAATTCAACCAGTACTAGTGCTGTAAGCATTTCGAATATTCTTGAATACTGTATTCAAAAAGATTAAAATTTAACCTTGGCTATGCCATGTCATAAGCTTCTTAGATGTTCTGTTGTGGAAGAAAGAAATAGTTTAGTTAAAGTATTCATTAAATAGAAGATAGGGTATAGATCATACTGTCCATTTATTCCATAAATCTTCATTATCTATATGATAAGCATCTATAAGGCAATATATGGATATTTTAATTATTTTGTATTTTTTGAAACTGGAAAGATGGAAGTTGTATCTTTCAAAAAATTCAGGAGAAAGCTACCACTTCTCATGCTTTTTCAACTCTAAACTTGTGCATCGTTTAATTTGCTGGGCAGATGGCTGACTGACATAGGAAGGCGTGGTTCTGAAATAAGTCACCTGGATGGCTGAGTACTTGATGTGTTTTGGTGGGGATTCCCAGTTGGAAGTGATTGAGGTTTTGAGTGAACTCTCAATTCCACTGAAGGCTAGTCTGTTTGTAGGCAGGTATGAACCAATTTTCCCTCTGGTGATTTTTTTCTACTTATTTCCTTAGTCAGATTCAGGTTTCTCCTTGCTCAGCCTCATGGTGATTTCTTTCTCCAGTGAGTGTTTGGTCTTTCTCTGGTGAGCTGCTTCCTCTCCATTCATTCTCATTCACTATGACTCCCCTTTGTCCCAAGTGATTCATGGCATAATTCTTGGGCTATAAAAAAAAAAAACAAAACTTTGAGGTACTCTTCTTATTTTCAGCTAGCTTGTTAACGGCCTTTGAAGCTGATTATTTTTTTAGGCTGACAATGATTTGGAATTTTTCTAGAAACATCTGTTGGTATAAATTATGATAGATTGTGTTTTTTGTCTATTTGAGTACCAGAATTTACTGCTACAAGAACCAAGTTGGGATTAGAAAGAGTCTGATATCTTTTATACTTTGATCGAAATGTATTTTGAACGTCATAGATTTAAAATTTTGTAATAAATGGACAGTAGCAGTCCCCTATTTATGGTAGATGACATACAAAATATTCTGAGACATAGTAATAATTATTATGACAGTGGAACTTAACTAGCCCCAAAAGCCAACGCTTTTGCTTCACACAAACAGTCCTCTTTTCTGCCTTCGGCATCCGAAAACCACCTTATACATTCCTAGTCAAATTGAAAATGTATTTTTCCTCTGACTCTTGTTGATATCTTCATCATTAGAACACACAACACACTACATACATGGACATAGCATGCACCCACATTTCCCTACTAACCACTCTGTGCTGAATGCATAAGTTTACTTACACTTCTAATCTACTGTTTTATAGTATAAAACTGTCTTGGGCTATACCTAAGTTATAAATTTCTGGAAGCCAAGAGTTGTATTTAATAGTTCACAGAGTCAAATATATCATGGGTGTTTTTGGCATTCAGTAAGTATTTAGTGATTTCTAAGAGTGTAATTGTACTAGATGTTTTATCCCATTTGTGAGGCCGGTAGGTGTATTATGGAGTTATTAAGGGATAATTTGTCTTTGGTGATAGACTTATAGCTATTATAATGACTGACAGAGACCTGGAGAAGACGCTGGCTATTACAACTATTTGCTAAGAAGCTAAGGAGACCAGATATACAGCCAGAAGGAGCAGAAATATTTTACAACTAAAGTTTTGTGGGAGATTTATTCCCATTATTTTGTGGGAATCTCACCACTCCTGCTGATTAGCACAGACCTAGCAATTCCATATTTTACAAACATAATCCAGTCTCAAAACTGCACACTGATTTTGCCTCTAGGCTCTGGACTTCTAGTTCTTGTTCTGCCATGAAGGGGAAAATACCAGGATACAACATGGTGAAGCCATCTTTCAACCAATGAGGAATCAATGGAGAAAATGGGATTATCACTCTCTTCCTTCCTCTATTTTGCCACAGAAAATTGTGACCTGTAAGCTCACTTGTTTTATTTTTTTCCTTTAGAAACGATCTTCCATGTCCACAATGAATAAGTACAATTTATTTCTTATCAGCCAACATAATGAGCTGACAGCCTGGTATATTACAAAGAGCTACCTAAATTAACCATGTTTTTGTTCCTGGGAAAGTTGCTTAACTTGTCTCATTTTCAAGGACTTCACCTAAAATATGGAATTCTGGAAAATGTCAAGGAGCAAACAGAAAATGTTGAATTACAAATGTAAGGGACAAAGAAATACAACTTTTCTTCTTCTTTCATTGAGCTCCACTTTTACCACTTTCTCACCTTTGTGAGAAAAATGAAAGAAGATAGATATTATCTTCCTGATTGATGATGATGGGTAATAATGGCCTCAAAACAAAAGTGAATTAAGGAGTAGGAAATAGCATAGGATTGCTTGGTGGGAGAAAAGAAAAC
This sequence comes from Perodicticus potto, assembly GCA_963574655.1. Classification (NCBI taxonomy): domain Eukaryota; kingdom Metazoa; phylum Chordata; class Mammalia; order Primates; family Lorisidae; genus Perodicticus; species Perodicticus potto. The sequence continues at coordinate 67,072 of CAUYRH010098620.1, forward strand.
TGTGATGTTCATAGTTGATGAATCATTAATGGTGTTTGCTTGTTTGTTTGTTTTTTTCCCATGAAATCAAGAACTCATTAGATTCAAACCCTCTGAGCTCCTAATATGCCATTTAACCATGTGCATATGTGGTATTCTCCTTACAACTAAGATCCTCAGAACTCTTATTTTAAACCTTTCCCAAAGTGGGCTCATCTATTAACATGAAATTAGTCAGTATTTATGTACTGATTACTCCAAATTTATACCTCTCATCAAAACTTCTATTCTGAAGTGGTGACCTATATACCCAACTGCCTTATTAGCATTTTCATTTTGAACATTGCAGAAGCATCAAAACAACATGTACAAAACTGAGTGTATGATTTTCTATTGATAAATCTTTCTCTACTGTTCTTTATCTTGAGAACTGGCTCCCCTATGTGACATTTGGTCATGCCAGACATCATGATTCATCTTTCTTACCAACTTATATATATTAGTATATTTTAACTCCTACATTTTTGTTCAGTGTGTACTTTTCTCTCTATCATCTCCTCCATTATAAGTCTAATTCAAGTCAGTATCTCTCTGTGAATTCCTAACTGGTCTCCCTATAGCCATTCTTATCCCATTTCAACCCATACTCTATTTGTATTCATCTTATTTTGTGAAAGTCCACTTAGGACTGGACAAGGATGTCCTCTATTGCCACTATTATTCAACATAGTTCTGGAAGTTCTAGCCGGTGCAATCAAGCAAGAGAAGGATATAAAGAACATCCAAATAGGGACAGAGGAAGTCAAACTTCCTCTTTGCTGACGATATGATCTTACACTTAAGAGAATCCCAATGACTCAACCACAAGACTCCTGGAAGTGACAAAAAATATATAGTTATGTCTCAGGAGTTAAAATCAATGTCCACAAATCAGTAGCCTTTGTACATGCCAATGACAGCCAAGATGAGAAGCTAATCAAAGACACAATTCCCTTCACAGTAGATCTAAAAAAATATGAAATAGCTAGGAACATACCTAAAAAAAGAGGTGAAGGACCTCTATAATAATTCATCGTTTTCCTTTTGCTCCTTGACATTTTCCAGAATTCCATATTTTAGGTGAAGTCCTTGAAAATGAGACAAGTTAAACAACTTTCCCAGGAACAAATGCATGGCTAATTTAGGTAGCTCTTTGTAATATACCAGACTGTCAGCTCATTATGTTGGCTGATAAGAAATAAATTATACTCATTCATTGTGGAAATGGAAGATCTACTACTGCCTCCTCCTTATAAGAACCATTGTGATTACATTGATTTCACTTGGAAACCCAGGACAACAACAGTCTTTCCAGCATAAGCTCCTTAATTTAATCACCTCTATCAAGTCTCTTTTTCTATGTAAGATAATATATTTAACAGTTTTGGGAGATTAGAACATGGATAGCTTTGTATGAGCCATTAATCTATCTGTCTCCGTGAAATATATCTAACAAACCCATATTTCTAAAAATGTGAATCAGATGGGATTTAAATCTAGAAACAAAATATAGCATGCCTTTTTCTCTTGGTCCGTTATATTCTTGATTTTTCCCACATAAATTGTCATGTGTATATCATAGTTGCTCAATGTTTTTAATCAAGTTTCTGTTTTTGCTCAAAAGTAAAGAAAAATAATTTGTTAAGTTATAACTCAGATCTAATGGAATTACCTGGTGAAACTTTGAAGAGAGTAAGACTGTTTAAAAATTTGAGACTCTGCTTTCCACACTTTCCACACTCTGCTTTCCATATTTTCTTATATATGAAATTCTGGCATATTATAGCTGACTAAAAAGCAATAAAGATCAGAGAGAACTAAATATAATTTGATCTACCTTCAAAATACAATCTTAATGTTATCTCTTTTTTATGAAGTTAATGCCGACCTTCTTAGATAGAAGTAGGCACTGCTTCCATTTTGCTATGCTACCATCATGTACACAGCTCTATTATACATTTACGATATGCTGTTTTACTATGTGATATGTTAATTTGTTTACATGGCTGTCTCCTAAACTATCTGTAAGATCCTTAAGGGAAAACATTCTTTGTTTTCTTTAGTACTAATACATCTACAATAATGTCTGACACCGAACTATTATTTTAACAATGCTTTATGAGTGAATGAGTCCCTTAGCAAGTCTATTTTCCACTTTTTGTGTGTGATTAATCAGTGATCTAATTTGCAACATTGGGGAGAACAATGTTGCTACTACTTGAAAGAGGACAGATGAATTAATAGACATCTACTCTGTCCCTGGGAAAATAGATCCACCCATCTTTCCCTGGTAATGATGGGTCAGTAGCATCATTTCCCAGCACAAAGTAAACTCTAATATATGATTAGGACAGATGCATAGCCATATGCTCAAGAGTCTTGATAAATAAAAGTAAGCATGCTTTCAGAGGAATTAGATAGTATTAAAGATTTTCATTAAAATTTAAAATATTGCATTAACTGAGTAGAAATTAAATCTAAAACAAGCAGTAATTATGTGGTTCTATAGGTGGGTTCAGGGCATATACATTTCTAGAGGTTTGCACACAAAAAAACCTGTGTTGCACAAAAAAAAAAAAAAAAAACCTGTGTTGCAGACAGTGATCCTTGAACTTCCAGAATCTGGGTAAAAAGTTGTAAAGGTCTTTTAGCCACTGTATTTTATTTTGTTTTGTAATTAAACAAAATATTTTTTTATTATCAACTTAATGTAAGGGTATATACAATTAGGTTACACGTTTGCATTTCTAGGTTAAAGTCCAAATTTCAGTTGAGTCCTTCATCAAGAAAATGTACCATATACCCGTCTGTTGTACCTGTTAAGGGGGAAATTACCAAACCCCCAAGAATGGAAAATTAAGCATCTGAGGTAGCCACTGTATTTTTAACCACCTTGGTAGTGGATGCTTTCTGGAAGTCCTGAGAATACCACAATCAGTGATTTCCAATATTGACTCTGCCTCAGAATCACTTGTGGTGCTTTATAAAAATAAGATTCTAGGAATTTATCTGATATCCTTATACAGGAAGTTAGGAGAAGGATCTGAATCACTTTCAGATGACCAGTTGAAAATTCTGATACATAGCTAGCATTGGAAATCTATGGTCTAACATTAAATGTGCAATGATTTTGCCTGTAAATTGAGAAGTTAAGAGTAGAAAACAGTATGAATGATGAGGCAGATTGTAAACAGAGAGGGATCCAGATATTATCCTGACAAGTCTCTGTTTCCTACGACTTTTCAACTGCATCCCAAGGTATAGCCAATGCCAGGGCCTTTTAAAAAAGACAACTCAGTGAAATAACAAATAAAATGAACCTAGAATAATTTTTTAATATACCAGATTCCAAATAAATATTAGTTTACTTCCTTTTTGTTTGTTTGTTGATTGTTGTCAATTCAGGTCTGTCAGGGGAATCTTTTCCTCTAAAATAAGAGAGTAATATTAACAGACTGAGATTATAATATTTGTGCTTTGTCACACTTTAAATAAGGGTCTAGACAGTTACTGTTAGGAGATGGGAATGAATGTGTGTATATTAATGTAAATGTGTACATTATGTACACATGATAATAAATACATATAAATAGACACAGAGACACATATACCACCTGTCTGCTTATGTGGCATTTCACGTCATCATTGTCAACAGCTATTATGAGTTACTTGGGGTGTGATTCAGAATTGATCAATAGAAATAATTTTAAAATAAAGGTGTTCCTCTTAAGAAAATAAAAGGCATTTTTATGTCATTTTCTCACTAAACTACTAATCTGGGAGGGGGGACACTTCAACAGGCCTATGCAGAAAGGCAGTTGGAATATCTTAATCTTTTCTTTCTCCAGGACACTTTTTAAGCTTGGGGAAAATAAGACCTTAATGGGGGAGAGAAAAGAAAACAAGAGAAAGAGACTTTTCTAATTTGACTTCTGACCTCTCTGACTATTCTCATCCTATCTCTGAAACATTGCTATTCTCAGGGCTTTATGTGCTCTATCTGTTTTCCTTGGGTGATGTTATTCACTTGATTATGCTTCAAATAGTGCTAATGATCCATATATCAGTATGAGGTTTGACAATTAGGTTTGCGAACTTGCCACCATGTGCTTGTATTGGCAGCACTGTACAAACAACTCAGTAAGGTTTCATAACTTTGGTATATCAGTGTCTCACAGTTGTGTTCATGTAGATACGTGGCAGCTTCTTGCCGAGCGGCACTCATTATTGTTGTTTTTGTGTGCCATATCAAGAACGACAGAGCTTGAATTAGAGCAATGAACAAACATTTGTAAATTTCTTCGTAAATTTGGCAAGAGTGGAAGTGAAATCAGGCAAGTTTGTAGGGATTATTCCATGAGGAAGATGTCAGTGTTCAAATGGATTAGATGTTTTTCTGAGGGGACATGAAGAGAAGTCAGGGTGGCCAGTAATAAGCAGAATAGATGACAATATTGCAAAAATTTGTCAGGCTGCGCATAGGAATTTCAACTGACTATGAGAAGCATAGCAGACCAAGTAAACATTAATACACAGTTAGGAAAATGTTAACTGAATATCTTGGCCAACAATTTGAGGCTCCTGCATCATGATAATGCACTAGCTCACACAGCACTGTCTGTGAGTGAGTTTTTAGCCAATAAAAAATAATTGCATTGATACAGTCCCTAATGACATTTTTCCTCACCTGAAGGTAAAGAAAATATTGAAAGGAAGGCATTTTGATGACGTTCAGGATATCAAAGGCAATATGATGGCAACTTTGAAGGCCATTCCCAAAAAAGAGTTCCAAAACTGATTTGAAGAGTGGACTAGGTGCTGGGATTGGTGCATAGCTTCCCAAGCGGAGAGTACTTTGAAGGTGACTAAAATTATTTTCAGCAATGGGATATGTAGTAGTTTTTCAAGGATGAGTTTGCAAACTTAATTGTCAGACCTTGGTATAGATATAAGGTATACTTCGCATGTGCAAAACTAAGCTTAATACATTTCCACCAAAAGCTGTTCTATTTTTTGTATTTCCCAGCTGTTGTACTTTTATGTCTTCAAGTACCCAAACAATAACCACAAAGTGAGAGAATTGAATACTTACATCTTTGTGCCAACGCTTCTGCCATGCTGTGTTTCAAAAGTGAGAGACCCTGTAGGCATAGTGAAAGTGCTCTGTGTAATCAGATTTGGCTTTCTGGTTGGGCATAGGATTCTTCCTTCTCTAGTTCCTGACCTTGAACTATGCATCTCCACTGGCATTTTTCCAAAAAATATATTTTCTACCAAACAGAAAGGAATATTTCAAATTTTCTGAGTATTCCTCTTTAGGAAACCCCAAAATATCAAATACAAATTTATAAAACAAGTAAGATTATGGCTGGTTATTAAGGTTTCTTACCAGCTACTTCCTACTGGGCATCTACTAACCCAGGGATGGTGATATGCCCTGGATTCAAGAGTAGAAAAGACACAGTCCCTCCCTTCAGAGACATAGTCTAGAAAAAAGAAATGGAGAAACTTGTTATGCAAAATGACTTTCTATGGGGCTTTTGTAAGTGGCAATTTTATCAGAAACTTTTATTTTATCATTTGAGTATATAGCATCTTCTCAGCAGGCTTTGGTTGTCCACCAGATATTTAAAACGTGTTATACTTATAGATGCCATAGCACATTATTCCAGATTGAGAAGGAAAGGGCTTTTTTCTCATTTAGGTTGTATAAGTCTTACAGAGTTTTCCAGAGCTGCACTGATTTTTAAAATGGCATTAAACAGATCTATCTGAACTCAACCTTGTCAACTTGCCCGTGACACAGGAGGCACTAAAAGACTCAGTCACTGTACCCATGTCTGCAAGGTGCTGCTCACTGCATCTGAAATGCTAAAATCCAGGCAAGCCTCCTACTAGCAGGAAGCACTGAAACCCCACAGATCACTTGGTAGCGCCCCGATATGGCTATTTCTAGCCCTTAAGGCCTGGAAGAAAAGTGAGAGCAGCACCAGTGAGTTCTAAGTTCACTTGCATATGGCAGGCACTGTGGACAGATCAGAGAGAATCTCGATGCAGAGAAATAGTGACCTCACTGCCGCCGTACCAGATCGTACAATAGAAACTTAAATATGTATTTTTGTTCTTCTTTCTTCTTGATAGAATTTCCCATAGATATGTAAAGTGTTTCATGTCTTATCATTTAGGGTATAATATCTAAATGCTGACTTGATATTTCACTTTAGTCACTGTTGTCAAAGCTTTGTCCCCAGGTCTGAAAATTTATAGTGGAGTCGAATATAATTCTATATAGTTACTTAATAATAATTTGCATTTACTATATTTCTGGAACATTGTTAGTAAAAATTTTATGGTAAATTTTCCTAGTAAATTATCTTTGAAGTCATTTCTTCTTTGAGATTGAGATATTGGCCACCTCCCTGATTTACAGATATTTTCTGTGAATGAATAATACACCTATACGTGCTGAGTCAACTTATCATTGTGAAAAGCCTGCTAAATCCTTGCTTCTTTCAAAAATGTGCAATACCTACATATTCTTTGATTTCTTTTTAAAGATGACCTCCTCCTAGCCTAAGGGATTTTAAGTTAAAGAGGTGGGAAATTGCCATTTCTTATACTTTCTTCCCAATCATCTGTAGAAAGTTCCTTCTGTTTCTTTGGCTAAGAGAGAAACTTTTAAAATTCCAAAGCCAAATATAGAATCCTAGTCTGTTTGTTTCTGGGCCATCCCTTACTTAAGGCAATGAATGCAGTATGACCTTATTAAATGAAACAAGGCCATATGTATACGAAAATACATATGTTTTAAAAGGATTATTTACTTATTTAAAGTATTTTCTATCACTCAAAATTGCTTGATCAGCTGAATTTGAACAAGGGATTTTATAGCCTTAATAGATATTCTGGCTAGGGCAGGAAGAGACTTAATAAAATAACCCTGCTCTCCAAGCTTAGCAAAGAGACCATGATAGTTATGTGCCTCCTTCCATAATTGTCACTGGACAAGGTATTGGTAGTTTTTTCTGTGTTTATTCCCTTAACTTTTATGTATTTGCATTGTTAAGATTTGTCAATGCCAGAGTCTCCTTGTTGATCTTGTTAATCCTAGAGACACTTATTTTTTTCTCCTATTAAGTAGCAATATCATAATTACTCTGTGATTGCCATTTTTCTCTAAATCCCTGTATTTGAGTCCTCTGTAAACTTTCACTTTGTTCAAATCCTTTCTTTATTCTAAAATTACTGGTGATGTTTACCTAAAAAGCAAAGGTAACCCAGAGATGGGAAATCTGGCTTTAAAAGCATGACATTTTATTATTTTGAAGTATGTTTCTGCTAGGCCTAGCTTTTCAAGGATTTTTTTCATAAAGTAGTACTGAATTCTAGAAAATGCTTTCTCTGCATTCATTCAGATAACCATACAATTTTTGTTTTTAATTTTATGTGGCAAATCATATTTATTTATTTGCATATATTGAACCATCCTTGCATGCCTGGGATGAAAACCAAGGAAATATCTTTTTGATGTGCTATTGGATTCATTTTGCACAACTATGTTCATCAGAGATACTGGTCTGCAGTTTCTTGTTTTACTGTGTTCTTTCCAGGCTTGATATCAGGTGGTACTGGCTTCTTAGGATGAGTTAGGGAGGATTCCTACCTTCTGGATATTATGGAAAAATTTCAGTGGGATAGGTGCCAGTTCTTCTTTGTAGATCTGGTAAAATTCATTTGTGAATTCATTTGATCCTAGGCTGTTTCTTATTGGAAGATTTTTTTCATTATAGTTTTATTTTTGCTACTTGTTATTGGTTTGTCCAAGAATACTATTTCTTCCTGATTCAAGCTTATGCGAGTTGTGCATATCCCAAAATGTATCAATTTCCTCTAGATTTTCTAGATTGTGTGTAGATTTTTATAGTAGTCTCAGCTGATATTTTGTATTTCTGTGGTATCAGTTGTAATAGCTCCATTTTCATTTTTGATTAAGCACCTTTACATCCTTTCTCTTATATTTCAGCTTAATCTACCTAGTGGTCTATCAATTTTGTTTATCTTTTTAAAGAGAAAAAATTTTGTTTTACTGATCCTTTGTGTGGGAGTGATTGCAAAGTGTTTAGTTCTGCTCTAATCCTTGTAATTCTTTCTTTAGCTTTGGGTTCAATTAGTTCTTTTTATAGTTCCTTGAAGTGTTTAATTAAGTTGTTAATTTGTGATCTTTGTGTCTTTTTCATGACGTAAGTATTTAGTGCTGTGAACTTTCCTCTTAGCTCTGTGTTTGCTATATATGACAAACTCACAGTCAACATCATTTTAAATGGTGAAAAGTTGAAAGCATTCCAACTAAGAACTGAAACAAGATAAGGATGCCCCCATATCACCATTTTTATTCAACATAATACTGGAAGTCCTAATCAGAGCAATGAGGCAACATAAAGAAATAAAGAGCATCCAATTTGGGAAAGAGGAGGTCAAACTATATCTGTTTCCTGATGATATGATCTTATACCTAGGAAGCCCTAAAGATTACTCCCAAACTCCAAAAGTTGATAAATTATTTCAGGGAAGTCTCAGATTACAAAATTAATGTGCAAAAATTAGTAGCATTTCTATATACTAATAACAGTCAAGCTGAGAGTCAAATCAAGAGCACGGTATCATTTATAATAGCTGCAAAGAAAATAAAATACCTAGGAACATACTTAAAGATGTGAAAGATTTCTAAAATGAGAACCACAAAGTGCTAATGAAAGAAATCAGAGATGATATAGATGAATGGCAAACAGCCTGTGCTCAGGGATTAGAAGAATCAATGTTGTTAAAATATCCATACTGCCCAAACTGATACACAGATTGAAAGAAATTTCCACCAAAATACCAACATAATTTTCCATAGACCTAAAAAAATAATTGTAAGCTTCATTTGGAACCAAAAGAAGAGTTTGAATAGCCAAAGCAATCCTAAGCGTTCAAGAGCACATGTGTACACACACAGATAGAAAAGTGGATGTATAACATTACCTGACTTCTAATTGTGCTTTAAGGATGTAAGAACCAAAACATCATGGTAATGGTATAAAAGTAGACACCTAGACCAATGAAATAATAGAGAACCCAGAAATAATGCATATGGCTACAACCAACTGATTTTCAATAAAGCAGACAAAAACAAACACTGGGAAAAGGACAAGAAATGGTGCTGAGAAAGTTGGGTAGCCACATGAAGAAGAATGAAACTGGGTCCCTTCCTCTCACTAGATACAAAAATTAACTCAATATGAATTAAATGGAAGGCTTGTACCATAAAAAAATGTAGAGGAAAACATCAAAAAACTCTTCTAGACATTGGTCTAGGCAAAGAATTTATGATAAAAACCCCAAACAAATACAAAAATAACATACAGCAGTAACAAAAATAATAAATGTGACTTAATTAAACTGAAAAACTTTTGTACAGCAAGGGAAACAATAAACAGTGTAAAGAGATGACCCACAGAATGAGAGAAAATATTTGGAAACTATGCATCTGACAAAGTACTAAATCCAGAATCCACATAGAACTCAAAAAAATCAGAAAGAGAAATAATAAAAAACCCTTCCAAAAGAGAGCAAAATACATTAACAGATTTTTTTCAAAAGAAAGACAAATGGCCAAAAAAGTATAAAAATATGCTGAATATCTCTAATCACTGGGGAAATGTATAACAAAGCCACAAGGAGATTATCACACTACCCCTGTCAAAAGCCATTATTTAAAAAGTCAAAAAATAATAGATGTTGACATGGATATGGTGAAAAGGGAACACTCATACACACCTTCTATGGAAAACAATTCATCAACAGCAATTCTTCAACAAGTAAATGTAAACCTACCATTCAATCTAACAGTACCATTACTAGGTACCTACCCAAAGGAAAAAAAGTCATTTTTATGAGAAAACACAGCACCTGAATGCTTATTATGCCACAATTCAATTTCTAAATATGCTGAATAAACCTATGTGTCCATCAGCTGAAGAGTGAATAAAAAAAATGTGATATATAAATATACACCATGGAGTACAATTCAGCCATAAAAAAATGATAAAATAATGCCTTTTGTAGCAACTTGGATAGGACTCATTATCCTAAGTGAAGTATCTTAGGAATGAAAAAACAAATGCCACATATTCTCCTTTGTAACTAGAGAGAGTATATATGGTCATAAAGTGGTATAATTAACATTGGATATTAAGAAAGGGGAGGATAGGAAAGAGGTGAGGGATAAAAATCTACCTATTGGGTACACTGTACACTATTCTGGTGAGGGTACAATAAAAGCCCCAACTTTAGCATTGTACAGTTTATCAATAGAACCAAAAACATTTGTACCCTCTAAATCTATTGAAATGAATAATAAATAAAGAAAAGCATGACAGATACTTGGTTCTTCACACCTTCCAAAACTTGAAACATAGGGCTCAAGGATTCCTTACCCAGTAGTCCTAAAATTGTAAGTGAAAATAGCTCTCCAACTCACTATGGCTCATATACAAACTAAAAAAGTCTTTTACAAACTAAAAAAGTCTATACTCCCATTCTGGTTAAGCCCCCCAAATTAATAGAGAAGTAACTTCAGACACTTTTAGTACATTTTCAAAAGGAGTTCCTGAATTCTCTGAAATTGCAAGAGATATATAATAAAACTAGTGGAAAGTCTATTTTGTTTCTATGTCTTTCCCTGTTACTACATTGTGACTCCTTTGAGTCCTGGAAGTGATCATTATTCATCTTTAAATCCCTATCTCCTAATTAGAAACAAAGTGTCTGACAATAGAATATATTCTGTCAATGTTTATTTAGCTAGACTGAGCTGAACCAGTTTACATCCTTAGAAATGTTATTCATCATTCACAAAATCTTTACTGAATACCTACTACGTAATGAATATGTTAAGTGCCAGGTAGAGATACATGGAGAACACAATTATGTCCCCTGCCTTTGAAAACCTTATAATCTAAAAAGGCAAGTAGAACACAGTAAATAGAATATTCACATTTGAATTAAGACTTAAATTCTGCTTTTGCTACTTATCAACCAGGACATGCCACTTAACTTCTCTGGCTCTTAATTTACCCACCTTTAAAGCCATATGGCATAATATCTACTTCACAGTAGATATAGTAACAAGTAAGTGAAGTAATATGAGGTTAAGTTTTGTCATCAATTATTATATCCTTTCTTCCTGCTGTTCCTTCATTACTACCCTGTAAATAGACCAAGAAATGGATTTTAGGCAAATGAGAATAGTGAGGTTCAGAGAAGTGCAGTCATGCTTTAGAGACTCAAATAGCAAATAAGTGCCAAGACTCCAACCAGCATCTGAAGAATTAAAGTGATCCCCACTCTATAATCCATCTCACACTTTCCTGAACTAGTTGTACAAAGTCAGTTGCCTTCCCTCTGTATAAAATTGCTCATACCAATCGCAATTTCAAGGGAAAGTCTTGCTCCCAGCCTCTTTTGGCATGAAAGACGGAATTATTCTGGTTTTGTATTTCGTCTCCTCTCATGGCTTGTGGGGGTTTTTGTGTGTTTTGTGTTTTTGTTTGTTTGTTTGTTTGTTTTTTGTGGTTTGAGACACATACATGGTTGGGTTCAGGTCAAGCAACAAATCAAATGGTTTTAATGGTGCTCCTGTTGCCAGTGTGCCCCGACTACATTAATGGGAGCTCTCACGGAGGGAGTGCGGAATACATGTGTTTCACATGTAATTGAAATTTGAGATTGCCCTGGCTTAAGTCATTCACAGCCTCTGCAGAAAACTGATCTTTTAGAAGGCATTGTATCTTGCTTAATCATTCTCTCAACCTTTTAATCCTCTTCCCTGTTGATAATAACTGCTTAGCATATTTCTTGCTGCTGAGAAAGTGGGCAGGCAGCTGCTGCAACCAGTAGCAGGTTCTAAGGTTGCTCCTCAGGGGGTTGGCAAAGGATATCTTGTAAAGCTGAGGATTTTTTTAAAAATGTGTTTATTTCCTTCACCCTAGAGAGTCTGAGCAATCAGTTTGGGCTTTTCTAAACTGTTTATGGTTAAGAAGGAAATAATTTAATCAATGTGTAAAAGTGGACTTTTTCCTTAACATTTTAGTATTTTGTTGTTGTTGTTGTTTGTTTTTAGTGGTTTTTGACCGGGGCTGGGTTTGAGCCCGCTACCTCCGGCACATGGGGCTGGCGCCCTACTCCTTTGAGCCACAGGTCCCGCCCGACATTTTAGGTTTTGATGGCTAATTCACGTACAGGTCACAGGAGCATTATAAATTCCTCAGGGGCTTTGGTCTACCCAGCCTCCTCATGCCACTTGGGTCACTAAGATGCTATTTTTTTATTATTTAAAACAATAACTGCCCATCACAGTTTTGCACATTCACAGTTAATTGTGCAGTTATTTGGCTACATTTAGAATTTTGTATGATTAAAATTTGCCATTTTCTTCCAGGTGTTTAGTGTCTAGACCCCCTGACCAAAGGTTGTGGAGCGACTCCGAGCCACAGGTAGACATTAGTCTAAGACAGAGACAGAGGAGGTGAATTCCTGGTTTCTGCACGTTTAAATATGGATGGGGCATAGAGAAAAGATTTCTGGATTATCAATATCATTTAGAGTCACTGCTCCCTCTCAATGCATAAGCTAGAACAGTGTTGGAAATGGGTTCCATTTCAATCATGTAGGCCTTATAGAAATCTCTACTGGGAAGGATTCTGAGGCTGCATCCAGGCTCAGTAAAGATGAACATCTTGATTGATTAGCAATGTGTGCCATGGATGGAACAAAAATAAAGAATGGTCTAACTCTGCCATCTTCTCTTTTGGGGCTAGTAAATTTTATATTATAAGTAACTTCTTCACAGATATAATTGAGAATAGCCTTTTACATATTTGTTATTAATAGACCCCTAAGCCGGATATGTCTGGCCATTGTCAAGCACTCTTTAAAGATTTCTTAGTCAGATTTTGTAGCCTGATACCTTGCCGTATTCCTTGATCACTTCTAAGAGCTTCACAGTAGAAACCCTGGTGTTTTCCAGATATACGATCATATCGTCTGCGAAGAGCGAAAGTTTGATCTCTTCTGATCATATGTGGATACCCTTTATTGCCTTTTCTCCCCTAATTGCGATGGCTAAGACTTCCGTTACAATGTTGAAAAGCAGTGGAGACAATGGTCAACCATGCCGGTTCCTGATCTCAGTGGAAATGATTTCAATTTAACTCCATTAGATACAATACTGGCTATGGGTTTACTGTAAGTGGCCTTAATCAGTTTAAGAAATGTCCCTTCTATATCAATTTTCTTAAGTCTTCTGATCTTGAAGGTTTTGTTGGGTATTATCAAAAGCTTTTTCTGCATCAATTGAGAGAATCATATGGTCTTTGTTTGTTAATTTATTTATGTGATGAATTATATTTATAGATTTAAGTATATTGAAGCAGCCTGAGACCCAGGGATAAAACCCACTTCATCATGGTGTATAATTTATTTGATCTGTTGCTGGATTCCGTTTATTAGGATCTTGTTGAATATTTTCACATCAATGTTCATTAGTGATATTGGTCTATAATTTTCTTTTCTTATTAGGTCTTTTCCTGGTTTGGGGATCAAGGTGATATTTGCTTCATAGAATGTGTTGCATAGTGTTCCTTCTTTATCTATATTTTGGAAAAGGTTGAGTAATATAAGTACTAGTTCCTCTTTGAAGATTTGGTACAATTCTGCTGTGAAGCCATCTGGTCAGA
>CAUYRH010098621.1:0-15736 GCA_963574655.1 Perodicticus potto
TGGTCATCGACATTCTTGGGTGCACGCTGGGCGTGGGCGTGGTCATCGACAATCTCAAAGTGCACGCTGGGGGTGGGCGTGGTCATCGACTTTCTCGAGGTGCACGCTGGGCGTGGGCGTGGTCATCGACTTTCTCGAGGTGCACGCTGGGCGTGGGCGTGGTCATCGACATTCTCGAGGTGCACACTGGGCGTGGGCGTGGTCATTGACATTCTCGAGGTGCACGCTGGGCGTGGGCGTGGTCATTGACATTCTCGAGGTGCACGCTGGGCGTGGGCGTGGTCATCGACTTTCTCGAGGTGCGTGCCAGGCGTGGGCGTGGTCATCGACATTCTCGAGGTGCACACTGGGCGTGGGCGTGGTCACCGACATTCTCGAGGTGCACGCCGGCCTGGGCCAGGTCTGCCTGGTCTGCCTCTCCTCCAGTCCCTCGTGCTACGGCTCTGGGTCCGCAAACATCTCTGAAAGGCCAGATGTGTCCTCTGTCGGTGCTTTTAGAGTGAGAAAGAAAACAAGCTCTTCCCAGGGCCCTGCCGCTGAGCGCCCCGGGCGCAGCACCACCTCTTTTCCACTCAAACTTCGCCCAGTCCCGGCACCCTCCCGGCGACCCTGACTGGACCAGGCTACTCACAGGCCATCTCCTTTGTTCAACTGACACAACAGCCAGGGTGGGAGACCCTTGAGCCTATTTACAAGTCAGGAAGCTGAGGCTGCCCAGGCAGACCTGGACAGAGCAGGAAACCCAGAACCAGCCCAGGTCTGTCTGCTCCAAGCTGGGCCCTAACTCCGGGGACCCCTCCCGTTCACCCCCACGTTCCTCCTGCGTGCCCTTCCTTGGGAAGTGCCCAGGTGGAAGGGATGTGACCACTTGTCCCTGCCAGGGCAGGGGAGGGTGTCTCACGGTGGCCAGCGGAGCCTTCGGCAGACATTGAGGTTGGCTTGTGAGTAGAAGGCACCTCCGAGACAGAGCAGCAGGGCTTCAGTATTCATGCCTCCCCTGTCCCTGGGAAAGTAATGAATGGAGTCATTTACAACGCGAGCCCATTGGTCAGGTCCGCTTCCCCAGCTGGACGGTTGCTGCTTGCTGAAAGCTACCCCGCAGGTGGCACTTCTGCCTGAGGCGAGGACCCCTCCCCACCCAAAGGCCCTGTCCTGCAGAGCCTCTGAGGAGGACCCGCAGGTCACAGACAGGCTCCGGAGGCCCCAGGCCCTGGAAGACCGAGGAACAGTGCCAGGGCCGGGGACCGCAGACAGGGACACAGGCAGGGGTTCCGTGTCCAGCCTCAAGGAGCGGGAAGACTGGCGCCCAAGTACCTAGGGACGCGTATGGGGCGACTGCCAGCTGGGGCAGGAGTCAAGGATTCTCCCTGGAGGAGGGGTGCGGACGCTGAGTTGAGGCTGAGCTGGCGAGGAAGCCGAGCAGCCCCAGCCTGTGCACCAAGACCACGGGACGGAAGAGAAAATGAGCAAACAGAAGAGGTTCCTAATGGCCAGGTCCAAAGGTAGCACTGCTCCCCACTAGTTAGGTGACCTCACAAGGGACGTCACTTCTCTGTGATCCCTCAGGACTGGTGGTCACAGGCCCAATCGTAGGGCTTAAAAACCTATGTTCACATCCATGTTCTGGTATTTGTTTGCTGTGTGCCCTTAGGCTAGTTACTTAACCTTTCTGTGCTTCCCCATGTGAACCGGGGACAGTGGTAGTACCTTCTTCCCAAGGTTGCTGCGAGGATTTCTATTAAGCAGGTGGAACAGCACGACTTTGTGTTCCCAACTCTGGCCTTTTCTGGGGATTAGGTGTAATGCATGGGGAGTTCCTGAGTTGGCACCTGGCCCTCGAGGTCCCCTGCATACAGCCAGTACTGTTCCTGTGATGGTTATTGTCCACCCAACAGCACGTCCCGGAAAAACAATTGTTTCAGATGTCACCGGCAAGTGCCACCTCAGTGGAGGTGTGTCCCTCCGCAGGGCATACTTGGGTTCAAGGCAAGACAGCAAACCTCTCTCGGGCTCCTCTCCGTGCTTCAGCTTGGGTTAAGAGTGGGGACTCAGGGGACACAGCCTTGTCCCCCGCCCCTGAGAAGCCTGGCCACAGTTAGGAGGTAGGCATTGCCGTGGCTGAATGGTGCTCCCCAAGAGGTATGCCCACATCCCAACACCCAGACCTCATTTGGAAAAGGGATCTTTGCAGCATAATTAAGTGAAGGACTCAAGGTGAAAGGATCCTGGTGGCTCTCAGTCCATTCCTAACATCTGTGCTGGAGACAGACGAGGAGACAGACATGGAGAGGGGGGCAGAGCAGAGAGGAGGGCGTCAGCCAAGGCAGGCCTGGAGCCCGGGAGCCGGGCAGGCAGGAGAGCCCTCCCCAGAGCCTGCAGAGGGAGCATGAGACCCCCAGATCTTAGACTTGGGTCTCCAAGACAATACATTTCTGTTGTTTCAGGCCACCCAATTTGTGGCGACTTCATAGCAGCCACAGACAGTGAATACAGCCATAAAGCGGGCAGTTATACAACGGCATCACTACTCAGAGCCGACGCTCAGCCAGTCAGGCCCATACCAGGTCCACAGGGGACTCGTCTGCATCCACTGGCCTGCCTGGGACACAGGTGCCCGTGTGATTTGCTGCCGAGCGTGTCTTCATGGGGACCTGGCTGAGATATAAAATAGCCATTGCCAAATAAAGCAAATCAGAGGCAAATCAGCACTCTGCCTGCCATTAGGATGTTGGGGAGGCAGCTAGACCAAGCCCTGGCCGGGCAGAGGCCCTTCGGGTGGTGTCCCTGTTTGCCCTTCTGCTGCCTGCCCTGCTGGGGTTTTAGGAGGTTGTGAGACACAAAGCCCGTCAGCATGTCCCTGCCAGTGTGGGCCTTCCTTTATCTCGGCACAAGGGGGTGCCCAGTCATGGGGTGGGCTTGTGACTCATCCATGGTCATGTACAGAGGGGCCCATCAAATGGTCTGTAGCCAAAACACACACATACACTTTGACACACACCACAATGGTCTTCGACACACATGCTAACACTAACGCACATTCATACTTGTCCTGTACACACACATACACTCACATACACAAGCACACACAAGGGGCATCTCACCCTTGTAATCCACGCACCTCTCACAACCACACAAGCACCCACACACTTGTCCTCCACATACACACTCACCATCACACACTCACACTTGCCCTACACACACACGTGCACACACATTCACTGTCCCTCTGGTTTCCCACAAAGGGAGAAGAGCGTCGAGGGAGGGAGGTTGGCCCCGAGTGATGAGGACAAAACGGAGCTCCCATCCGGGCAGGCTGTGCTGGGGTCAGCATGACTGTCCCATCCTTAGCACTTGGTATTTTGTGTGGGGACTGAGCTGAGGGGGTCCTCAGAGGAAAGCCCAGAGGCAATTCTATTGGTCCAGGCCTGTGGGTTCAGCGTCAGTAGAAACAGGTGGCACAGAGGATTCTGGGAAAGGATGGGGTGACAAAGACACAGGCCTGTCAGGGTCCCGGGTGCTACTTGGCCTCCGTAGTTTAGTGTCTGTGTCTGGGAGGACAGCTCAGAGTCATGACTGTCACTCAGGCTGAGACCTGGATAGAATGAGCTTTCTGGGGTATCTGGGACCAGTCTTGGTCCTCTGAGCCTTACTCGCCTCTAGAATATGTTTCATCTGAGGCCTTGTGAGGGTCAAATGAGACCATGTGTGCAGAACACTTAGCCCAGGGCTGGAGTATGACAGACACTCAGTCATCAGGGCTCCAGGGTAGAGTTACCATCCTTCTTATATTTTTGTCCTAGGTCAGAGGGGTGAAAGGAGTCTTTCTAGCAAACCAAAAAATTGATGGGAAGGTGATGACGCTTATAACCTACAACAAGGGCCGTGACTGGGATTACCTGCAGCCACCCAGCGTAGACATGAATGGAAAACCCACCAACTGTAAGCCTGTAAGTACCTCTGCTCACATCACACGCTTCCTGTGGGGTGGACACAAGATGTTACTGCAGGAATCCAGAAAACCCGAGGTGGCGATGTCTGAGACACATGAGCCACTGAGTCCTGCTGGGCATGGTGGAAAGGGTCAAGGGGAACTCCTGTTTACAGAGAGATAAGTAGAAGTCAGGGAGGGAAGGACATCAGCTCACTTTTACCACTGCATTTCTGGGTAACAAACCACCTCAAAACACAATCGCTCCGGATGTGAGGGTGGGCTTTGCTGAAGGGTTCTGCTAATCTTGGCTGGGCTCAGCTGGGTGGTTCTACTGATCTTGGCTGGGCTTTCTCACGTGTCTGGGAGTTAACTGCTCTAGACTGGTCTCAGCGCTGTTCACCTTGCATCCTCCTCTTGGGACAAGCCCACTTCTCACCATAGCAAAGGGGCAAGGGGATAAGCACAGGCAAACACATTCGGAGCCTCCCTGTGTTTTACCTGATAAATCTTAGTGGCCAACATCAAAGCCCATGGAAATAAGGGGTAGGGAGTGGGTATTTGTTTGTAATCTGCCACCAAAGGCAATGCACCATTATAGTTAGTGGCAGAGCGGCGTCGAAGCCACTAACTATAGCCACTGCTGTTCTGAGGTTCCCTTTCTACCTGAATACAAATGTAGACTGCCTGAGTCCCTTGGCTGCCTAGAGAGAGGAGAGTGGGAGGGATTCCCCAAAGTAGCTAGTACTCCCCCAAGGAGTACTCCCCCAAGCTCTTGCATGGCTACCAGGGACACAGGTGTCACACAGGGCCATGCCGGTGAGGATGGAAAGATGGATCTCTAAGGGGCATGTCTCAGTCAGTGACCAGCAGCCGCAAGGCAGGGAAGGGCCGAGTGGGCCATGGGAGTTTGGCCAGGATTCCCACTCCCTCTCTCCACCCCGTAGTGTCCTAGTTTTGTCTTCCCAGGGGCTCACTCCTTACATACTACAGGGGGCTCAGAACCACCAGCATCCTGGACCCTTCCCAAGGGTTGGGCCCCTCGGACTGGGAGAAGGGTCCAGAATTGGAGCTACACAAAGCTCTAGTGTCAACTTCCCCACTGACTGCATGATCTTGTCCAAGTCAACCAATGCCTCTGGGCCTCTGATGAAGGGAGAGGAAGATGATACCAATCTCCTGTTCCCTTGTGGTGAGCAACCAGTGAAGTAATGCAGGGATGTGTTTATCTCGGGCACAGAGCAAGCAGGCTCTTTCCCTTCTCCTCATCCAGCAAACTCCTAGGAATACTTGAAAACTCTACCCATGTGTCCTCTCACTGACAAGTCCTTACTGGGGATACTTGCTTCTCTCTCTGTCTCCCGCTATCAGCTATAAGCCTGTCGAAGGTAGGAACTTTACAATGGGGACTCCTGAATCCATCCATAATTCTGCCTCAGTTTCCTCATGTGCAAAAGAGAAATAGCAACAGTGCCTGTTTTACAGGGTTATTCGTTCAACAAATACACACGAGCACTTGCTGCCTGCCAGGGGCTGCTTTGGATTTTTAGAACACACCAGTAAACTAAATAGAAAACAATCCCTGTCTTGCTGGGATTGGTGCGCCCCTGCCCCCAGCAGCCCCAGTGTTGGTTGACAGGGTTCGCTGCAGTGAAAGATGGTCACAGTGGCCCTGAGAGCAAGGGCAGGCCTCTGTGCTGCCCCCCAACCCGGGCAGGGACAGCCCCTTGCTCTGACCCAGACCTGAGCTCTCACTGAGCTCACCTCCGAGGCACCTGCCCCCGCCCCTCCACAAATCTCCTCCCACTGATCATGGAGGCTGATAACACCTGTCGACCTGCACAGAGAATTAATTACCTGCCATTTGTAAAACCCTTTGGAGAACAGAACTGCTGTGAAAGGGCTAATTTTTGTATCATCGCCAGCAAAGTTAAGCCATATTAATCTGTCAAAGCAAGTTTTTGTTAAGAATAGGTTCTTGTCTGCAATTTTGCAGCTCAGTGAGGACATAACCTCTGCAAGATTTATGTCCCAACCTTAAAATAATGAAGATGGGAGCGAAATGGAGAGTGTGCGGCCCCAGGCAGACGTGCTGAGAGCACAGAGAAAGTGCAGGACAGAGTGTGCAGAGCGCACCTGGGCACAGGTCACACAGAATTAAAGCCTCGGAGGCCCGGACAGTTGGTCATCCTGTGTTTGCAGCCGCGGCATCTCAAAAGGGTAAATGAGGGCTAAGACACGCTCAGCCACACACAGGGACTACTCCGGCTGTGTCCTCACGGCCTCGCGCTCTCTCAATGAACAGGTCAAATTGCATTGGAAGGTTTCTTTCTTTTATTTTTTGCAGTTTTGGCCAGGGACGGGCCTGAACCCACCACCTCCGGCATATGGGCCGGCGCCCTACTCTTTGAGCCACAGGTGCTGCCCCAGAAGGTTTATTTCTTATTATAAAAGTGATTCCTGCAGAATCCTTGGAAAATAAGGAATACGTGTACATATTTAAAAAAGGGAAATGAGGTCCAACTATGTTATACCACCCAGAAATAACAATAACCAGGTGTTTTTCTTTGCAGTCTTTTAGCTCATAAATACACATGTTAAAAGGTCACCATTGGGAGCTAATACATATGTGATTTTCCAGCCTTCTATTTTTCTCTTAACTCTGGGGCATGAATCTTTTCCTAGCCTGTTCAACCAGCTCCCTGTCTGGGACCTCCTTCCAATAATGGGAAAAGGAAGAGACATGGATGATCCATCCTCATTGGAAGATGGTTTTGAATTTGTTTTCATCTCAAATTCAGAATAAAAATCCATTCATTCTACAGCCTATAGTAACTCTACTTAGACACAGGGCTGAGGCCGGAGCTGGGTATCCAGGTGGGTTCCTTGCCCACTGTCCATCTGATACGTTTGATGATTTGCTGGACACTTTGCACACCTCTTAAAGGCAGAAAGGGCAGAGAAGGGGGAGTCTTGGGACAACGTGGGCCTCCCTTCCCAGTTCTGAAGAAGCTGGACCACCTCCATCAGGACGGGGTCATGACCAGTGGCTGCATTCCTGCAGGGTGGCCTCAAGGAACCCCCATTTCTGCCAGGATGCACTTGAGGGGCACTCTGGAGCCTTTGGTGCCAGCTGTCCCATGCCCTTTGCAGGGGTCTGAGTGACCGCAGATCAGCACCTCCACATCTGCCTGACTTGCCATTCCCTCCATCAGCTCAGCCCGGCCTTGCTTCGGAGGCACGTGTGGGCCTCGTCGGACACCGGCAGAGCACCCACAGCCGCTCCACACTCTGGAGCAGTGGTTCTCAACCTTCCTAATGCCGCAATGTATTTTCATTGTTAAAAAGGGGTTGTTACCCACAGGTTGAGAACTGCTGTGCTAGAGGGAAGACGTGTGTGTGGCCATCAGCAGGCCCCGAGGGGAACACAAAGGGGACTGCAGGGCTGCCTGCGTTTGCCAGTGGCCTGTGGGCCACAGCTGACCACAGGGACCCTGAGGAGTGTTCCACTTTTGGCCCAACAAGCAACCTGGGCAGATCAGCAGTGACGCAGGCAGGGGGAGGCATCCAGGGCCTGCGACCCACGCCCCCTAACTAGGCTCTGCCCACTGCACACTCAGAAAGTGATTCGATGTGCCAGCTCTTTGTAGAGTAGCCATGGTTGGCAGAGACCAGCCTGTGAGCCCGGGACCCTCCAGACCCCACCTGGCCCCTCCAGGTCTGAGCTGTGATGAGACACCTACTGAGGCTCCTTCTCTGGACTGGAACCTCCTTCCACAGCATGGCCCCGAACCCACCTACCCACATCATGGGGCTCTCCTTTCCGTGTGCCCCTCATTTACACCTAGTCTGTCCAGGTGGGCTGGACACTTGACTGAACCGTCCTACCAAAGCTATTCACTCATTGACCGGCCTTCGGTCCTAGAAATCAGGAGCATCTATTGGAGCTGATGATGCTGTAACAGCCCACAGGTGGTCAGTAGGGCCAGTCTCTCCCTGTCCATCCCAAGGGGAGGGCTCTCCTGGGATGACGCTGTGACCAGCCTTCTCACCACTGGAGTCCAGCCGTCTTCAGCCTGGGGCCCTGAAATGTGCAGTTCAGTGATTCTTTAGTATATTCACAGAGCTGTGCAACCATCACCGCAGTCCATTTTAGAACATTTTCATCACCCAAAAGAACCCTAAATCTTTAGCAGTCACCCCTTATCCCCCCCCCCCCAGCATCAGGCAACCCCTGTCTACTCTGTGTCCCGTGCATTTCTCTGCCCTGGGGAACTCCTATGTCATCAAGTGGGCTCAGACCTCTGAGACCCAGCATCTCAGGTACGGAGAGGGAAGAGAGGAAATGGGGTCATCAGAGCAGACCCCCTGCAGCTCTAGCACACTGGTTTGCCTCCATCTCCCAAGGTGGGGAGAGTCCATGGTATCCAGGGCTGACACAGTCACGTAAGAGGCCCCAGTGAAGGTTCCAGATGGCTGGATGGGAGTGTAAGCCTGGGTTGTGCAGACTCCAGGAATCGTGCCCTGAGGCCCAGCACTGCACGTAGGACCACGTGTGGAAGCCCACCTGTCAGGACCAGTAAGACCTCCCTGGAAGGAGCCTGCACCTGCAGGACCTATGAGCAGGGGCACAACACCAGGTGCTGTGGGGGCCCTGATCCATACCAGAGACCCCAGAAATCCTCCTGGATGCCTCACACATACCCTCCACCTCCTAAGCCATTGAGCAGAACATCTACAGGAGCCATCTTTGTCCTTCTGCCCTTTGCCTTGTGGTCAGCCGCTGAGCCTCTCCCCACCCTCCATCCAAGACACTCCCAGCCCTGCCTTCTTACCCAAAAGCCAAGGGGTAGGGCAGAAAACTCAGGCCTAGTTTTCCTACAGACACTCCTACCCCCGTGCTAACCATTGCTGCTTCTCTCCTTGCAGCCAGATTGCCACCTACACCTGCACCTGCGCTGGGCAGACAACCCCTATGTCTCAGGCACTGTGCACACCAAGGACACGGCCCCAGGCCTCATCATGGGTGCAGGTAGGTGGCAGCCATCACAGCCAGCTGGCAAGCGCTACACAGCTTCAGAGTAGCTTCAACCTTGAGGGCCAATATTGACGGCCACGCCTAGGGCCATGATGTGTTCATGAGGGGCAGTGCCACCACATCTCCAGGAATTTCAACGCTCATGACAAATTCCAAAGAGCGAATGCATGTCACAGAGCGGGCATGAATATGTGTTGGCTGAGTAGAAGGTGGATGGATGGAGGTATGATGGGTGAATGAATGAGTGAACGATGGATGGATGAATGGGTGATGGGTGATGGATGAAGGATGACGGAGGGATGATTTGTATCATGACTGACATTTATTCGTCCCTGAGGAAAGTTCTAGTTTAGTGAGAGAGAGAGGCATATGTAAAACTATCATCTTTTACCAAACCAGAATTATAACTTGCATATGTGTAGGTCTCCCCCACTAAACTAGAACCTTCTTCAAGGATGATTAAGTGTGTGCTGATTGAATAATACCATATTTATTTGAGCTATAAGAGTCATCCAAAATACAAAGTAGGGCCACCTGTCTGAGGTCACTGGGGTGGCACATGGAGTCAGAAAAGACTTTGCATAACTACTTTTCAGATGGGGTAGGTGACAGAGAGGCAATATCCACTGCCCCATCACAGAGCAGGGACAACAGAGACATGGGTCTAGAGCTCATGGCCTTGGGAACACAGGACCCTGTTCCTAGTTAGCCCCAGTGCCATCTGCAGCCTGGAGGGGGTGGCTATGTGTCTGAGGGCCAAGGACTAGCTGAGCACCACATCCTGCCCTTCACCTTGTCCAGGACCAAGTCTGGGGCCTGGCCCAGGGTGGGTCCTCAAGGGCTCTTTATGAATGAGTATATGAGTAACTGAATGAATGAATGGCCATGTTGAGATGGCAGGTAATGGTCTGCTGGGCAGAAGAGGGAATATGGGCATAAAGAACGACTGAACCAGAGTACACAGATTGGCTATGGGGTGAAGACCCCATAAATGACCATAAAGAGCTTGCCTGTCAGGACAAGGCGTGCTGACGTTACCCTGGAGAGTGTGGGGCTTGACAGAAGGAAAGTGACCCGACTGTTCCAAATAGAACACCTTCAGTTTCTGGGGTTCCATTCTGGGGTTCTTCCTAGCCCCACCAGCCGGGCTGGAAGCATCTGCCTAGACATGCATTGGGCAATGAAAACTCTGCACATCTGTATCGATTTCAATGAAGGCGTTCACAGGAAAAACCCTAACTGTAAAATAATTTAATGAGGTTTATTCTGAGCTGAATATGTGTTACCATGGCCCAGAGCCACACCCAAGAAGCCATGATCAAGTGGTACCATAGTGGTTGGGTTTCGGTTCAGTTTTATACATTTCAGGGAGACAAGAATTACACATCAAGTCATAAATCAATACATGGAATATGTATTGCCCCAAAAGGCAGGACATCTCAAGTGGGGGATTACAGTTATAGGTAGGTTTAATGATTCTTTGATTTGTAGTTGGTTAAAGAAATGAAGCTTTGTCTGAAGGCTTGGAATGGTTTAAGTCAGGATAAAGAAGCCTGTTAATCAGAGACGAGCCACCAGACATACACCCAGACTCAAGTGATCTGTTAAGTAAAGTGAGGATCTGTGGGTGTGGTTCAAGCTCTGTCCTGCATGGCCTTGGACCTGATAATTAGCTACAAAGTACATCTCCAAGCAGGCAGGGGCATGACGAGGCAAGTGTGACCTCCCCTCCCATGGCCCACAACTCAGCATTAGGGTATTTCTGGAACCCGTCAGGTTTCACAGGCTCTCCCACCCACGTTGGACACCACCAATCTCATGGACTTGGTTTGTTGGGCCTCTTAAAATGCATTGTCTTGATTGGCTGAAACCTCAAATTCTTGAGGAATTTGAAAAAGGTGCAATTTCATAATTTCATATATTTCTACTGCTCAAAGGCCTTGAAAGCCCAGAATGGTTGGACCCCAGGATTCCTCCACGCATTCCTGAATTGTGGGCGAGTCCCACAGAGCATCCCACCTCATTCTGCACCCACAGTCTCCCTGCCTCCCTCTGTCCCTGCAAGGACAGGGTGTTACATTTATATTTTATTCTGCCTCGTTTTAATTTTGGGTAGAGCTTTCCTCTAAGGTAGAGCCGTCTGTGCAATGTGGGCCAAGTGATGTGTAAATTTTTTACATCCTCCTCTGCAGCCCTGAGTGCTGCTGAGAGCAGAAGGGAAGCTCCCTCGGTGGGGGTTAGAAATCTAAGTGGCAGCTCCCAAGTGGGAACTGGCCGCACACTCTCCTGCTCTTTGTGGCCACCTGCCATGGCATAGGCCGTGGGACCACGTGACTGCACCACTGGAGGCAGCTGGGAGTGATGGCTGCGTGTTTCACTCCTGATGGCTCCTCAGAGGTGGGTGGGTGAAAGCTACAAGCCCCGAGCTCTGCACCAGCCTTCTCTGAGCCTTAGTTTCTTTGTCTGTAAAAGGAGAAGACAAAACCTCACTATTAGGGTTAGGCTGGGAAGTGGGAGAAGGCATCAAAGCCAGGCACGTTCCCCAGTCCTTTCATTTGAACTATTGCTGGACAGTCCCCACCCCTGGACCAGGCACCCTGCCAGGGTCCTGGAGATGCAGAGAGATGAGGCTCTTCTCCTTGAGACAGAGGGACAGCAACACAGACCCAGAGGGGCCTTTGATATGGGCACTCCATTCTGTACTAGGGTTTGGGTTAGGACTTCCAGGCCAGCTGGCATCTGCCAAGCTAACCCATAGGGAGTGTATTCCAGGCTGAGGGCATAAATGCAGGGCATGGGGGTGCAAGAGAGCAGGGCTGGGGGGCAGAGCAATGCTGAGGGGTGAACTGACAGAGGGTTGTTCCCAGGTCTGGCCTGCAGAAGGATCCAGAGAGCGGAACTGGAATCCAGTCAGGAGGAGAAAGGGACAGATTCAAGAAGCACAGACAAGAGGTCCCAGGCGTGTCCTGTCCGGGGAGAGGTCTGCTCCCCTCCCAAGGCTTCCTTCTTACAGTAATTGGTGTCTGAAGGGTTCTGAAAGCCTCATCTTTGTCCTTTCTTCCTCTCAGTAGACTAGGATTGGGGTCCTTGTGAAATAAGCACTTCCTGCTCCACAGCCTTCAGGGGCTCCCACTTGCCTGTCAGCCCAGGCCCCTGCACAACCTGCACCCAGCGCTTCTCCCCACGCCTTTACCAGGCTGTGCACCCTGCCTGGGGCCGGACTTCTGAGTCCCAGCCCTGCTCGTGTGCATCCCCCAGGAAGCTGAAGGCTGTAGAGCAGGTGTCCCAAACACCTGTGCCACCAGGATCCCCCCAAGGGTCTCTGGGGCTCATCCCAGGCCCACAGAATCTCAGCCCTGTCACCAATAGGCTCCACAAGTCCCCATGAGCAGGAAATAGTGGTTAACACAGGACGTTGTAACCAGTTCTCGTTCTGACTTTTCCCAGTTCTGTAGTCTGGGACAGGCCTCTTTGACCCTCAGTTTCTTCATCTATAAAATGGGTAGAAGCTAGGTACCCCTACCCCACCCCAGGGGATAGGAGGGACAGTCACAGCCACTGCTCCCTCTGCATGACTGGGGACAGGTGGGTTTGGTTTTGCTGCTTTGTTCTGTTCTTGCTGCAGGGGCAGAGAAGGATGGAGGGGAGTACACTCTCCTGCAGTGAGTTCTTACTGTACACCAGACTCAGTCAGTGTTAGGAGAGGCAGACAGCCTGGGGGAGACACCCCAGGAGCCACCAGAACAGCAGCGGTGGGGCAGGGACACAGTGGGGAAGTGACTCCTTTCATCACCCACCCCCCAGGCCTCAGGTCCCCATTGGGAGGGTGGCAGACTGTGCTCTGAGCAGGCCCTTCCTCTCCGACAGCCTCTGTGTTTGTGAACTCCCCACGAGCCCCTGCCTGTTGGGTGACTGGCAGCCTAACAGCTTTGGCAGAGGGAGCAGAGAAACAGACGGGCTCTTACAAGGCCGACATCTGCACCACCAGCATCCCACACTGCACGTGCGCTGGCTGCGCTGTGCTGTCTCGGCAGCATCCGCCTGCTGCACGCCTCCACACAGGATGCAGGATTCTGGAATAATAGGGGATAACAGGCACCCTCTCCTCCTCTCTTCCCTACCCACTTATCCCATTCATTCACTCACTTCATTCATTTCATTCATTCAGCAGCCATTTCTCAGCACCCAGACCCACAGGAGAAGAGATGAATAGAGGTACCCAGATTCCACCCCTGCCCTTCAGGTGCCTGCCTGTCTATCAGGCTCCCACATGCTCCAGGCCTCTGCCCAGGCACACCCTTTGTCCTTCCCTTGACCAGCTCGTATTTATCTCCCACAGCTCTGCTCAGAGGTCACTGCCTGCCCAAGCCTCTCCTTGACTGCTGTCCTTCACAGGTCCACTGTCCTGGTTCTGCGCAGTTGCAAATCCCTTCTCCCCGGTTCCCCTGCCAGAGTGAAAGCCCTGGGGCAAGACTGGGGTTCACTCAGCCCAGAATCCCCAGAGCTCAGCATAGAGCTGAGCAGGAGCAGCCTCTCAGGAAATGCTAATGAATAAATGTGGGGATGAATGTGTGCCTGGAGCTAATTAAGAGATAAATGGGTGGGTGGAGAGATAGTAGGTTGGATGAATAATAGACTAATAAAAGATGGTGAATGGATGGGTGGGTGGATGGATGGATGGACTTCATAAAAGAGGGCAGACACCCAAACACTCTAACACTATGTGTAGAACTCACTTTAGCACATCTATTTAAGGGCAATCCATTTCCTCTGAAATTTTCCAATGACTGTCTAAACCTAAGTCTGGATAAAATACTTCTGAGAATGCCACCTAAATAGGGCTACAAATGGCAAGTCATAGGCAAGTCACCCAGGGCAGGGTCTCTGGGGGCTCCAGAGCAGCTTCAATGTCATCATCAGAGGTCCTCGCCATCCTGGAGGCCTGCAGGACCTCTGTTCAAGACCATCCCAGGATGCTGTTTGGGTCCAGCACTGGAGGTTGCCATGACTTTCCCAAGCTTGTGCTCGTTCACGTAGCTGCTGTTCTTTCTACAGAAGCCCATTTGGGCCTAGTTTCCTCACCTGTGAGATGCAGTTGGCCTCGATACTGAGCAGGAATCCTTCCCATCTGACACCACCAGAGTTCCCATCTGAGCCCCTCAGAGTGGCCTTCAAGGCTGATGACCCGTCCAGCTAGCCTGGCGTAGGAGCTCAAGCAAATCCACTCCAAGGCGGAGCCTCCTGGCTGAGTTTGGTGCATTGAATGCCCACCTGTCTGTCCTCCCAAACATCCACTCAGCAGATAGCACCTGCTGGGGGTCCCCCTGCCCTTTCCTGGGCCTGCATTCAGGTTTCCCTGCAACAGCCTCTAGGGAGCTACCTGCAAACCCAAGCTCAGCTGTGTCCTTACCTGGTTAAAGCTCGACAGGTGCTGTCCATGAGCCCTGCCTGCTCTGGTCACCTCTCCATACTTCTTATTCTTGGACTACACATGTGGGTTCCCTGAAGTACCTGAGCTCTGCCTATACCTGGCCCTTGCTGGAGCTGCCCGAGCTCTGCCTATACCTGGCCCTTGCTTGGCCATCTTTGGGTAGGTTGGTCCTTTATAGCACAGACCAGGACCAGGGCCAGCATATGGCAGACATGGCAGGTCTGTGATGACAGGTGCAGACCCAGGACACTGGGGATTTTTCTAGGGTCAGACCTTGGTGTAGGGGAAAGGCTGGCTGATCCTAAGAGCAAGGCTGCCCCTTTCTCTTTTGGACCAGGTAACCTGGGCTCACAGCTGGTGGAGTATAAGGAAGAAATGTACATCACGTCGGACTGCGGGCGCACCTGGCGGCAGGTAAGGTGGCAGGAAGGTGCCTGGCGCCCCCGACCCCATCATGCCTGGACTCCCAGGATGTGCGTCTGTGAATCACTCCTCCCTTCTGGAGGCTTCATGGGATGAGCCCAGGGCAGCCTGTACCAGACTGTACCATGTTGGAAAAGCAAGTCCCGGTGGGCAGCTCCAACTGACCAGGGGCTCTCCAGATGGCCACTGGTCGGGAATTTCAGAACCGGGAGACAACTTCATAGGGGGATTTGTCACCATTAATGTATGAGAAAGAGCATAAATGCCACAGAACAGAAGGGGATTTGGGTCCAGCGGGGTGTCATGCAGTGGCCCTGAGGCTCGGCCCTTTTAGGATCCCAGAGAGCAGGAGGTGGGCCCAGGGTGATGCCAGGTTTCTGGCAAAGACGGCAGGTTTGGGGGGTTGTGTGAGCCAGGGTGGACATCCAGGAGTAAAAATCTGATGAAGCAGCATGGCCCGAGAAGAGAAAGAAAGAAAAGAAAGCAAGAAAAGGAAGAAAGCCCTACGCAGACAGCAGCCTGCCAGCTTTTGTGTGCCCCGGTAACCGTGTGGAGCTCGGGCACGCAGGCTGGAAGGGTGGAGACAGACAGTGGAGCTAGGGGGACGGGAGGCAGGCTGGCCCAACGTGTCTGTTCAGTCAAGGGGTTGCAGGATCCAAATGGGGCATCGACCACAGGAGAGGACCTCGCCTCACTCCACGGTGCCATGGTATCTCCTTGGAGGAAGGGCAGGAGGCAGAGTGATGATTTCTCTTTTTCTTCTTTTTTTTTTTTTAAATATATGTATTTTATTATTCTTCATTACATTATTCCCCTCCCCCACCCCTCCGTGGTAAGACAGAATTGATTTACAGAAAAGAATACAGAAAACACCAAAGCTCCTGGTAGAGGGAGAGATTTCAAGTGGGGAGAGAGA